>CM051376.1:7495652-7570652 GCA_028015245.1 Cardamine occulta | reverse complement strand
CGATCCATGTTGGAGAATCGATCGCGGAGCTTTGAGACTTGACGAGTTCGATTAGGAGTTGATCGAATCACGAAGATCTTACGGACATACAGCCGACGCCATCACCACACCATGGGAGATGACACGAACGTGCAGCCACGCACGAAGGAGACCGGACCTCCATCGATCAGTTGCCATATGCTCACATCTTCGAACTACACCGTTTGGCCGATGCAAATGAGAGTAACTTTGAAGGTACAAGAAGTGTGGGATATGATTAAACCCGTATCAGTCGATGTCAAGAAAAACAATATAGCTATTGCTCTGTTGTTTTAATCTATCCCCGAGAGTCTTATTCTTCAAATAGAAGATCTTGAAACATCAAAAGAAATTTGGGAAGCGTTGAAGACACGCAACATCAGCGCAGACCGCGTGAAGGAAGCAAGGTTGCAGACACTCATGGCGGATTTTGTTCGCTTGAAGATGGGTGATACGGACTCAATAGATGACTTGGTGGGAAAATTATCAAGTTTTGCTTCAAAGACGGTAGCGCTAGGAGGATCAATGGAAGAATCAAAATTGGTGAAAAAATTCCTTAATTGTCTTCCGAGGAGCAAGTACATTCAAATAACAGCCTCGCTTGAACAAGTATTGAATTTAAATACCACTCCTTTTGAAGAAATGGTTAGACGATTGAAAGCTTATGAAGAGAGAATCGGAGATGAAGCAAAAGACAATGATCAAAGTAAGCTCCTTTACACCACCGATTCTTACGGTTCTCGTGGTGGGTTCAACAATTTTAGAGGATAAGGTAGAGGGGGACGAGGACGAGGAGGTCGAGGTAGAGGGGGACGAGGACGAGGAGGTCAAGGAAGAGGAAGGTTTAATGGCCACAGCTCGGAAAAAGGCAATACCAAAAACCCTCTAAAGGATCGGTCAAAAATTATGTGTGTCCGGTGTGACAAGAAAGGACACTTTACGAGAGCTTGTCCCGAAAAGAAGAAAGAAAATCAAGAGACAAACCTTACCGAGACTCAAGAAGCCGACACTCCTCTCTACATGCACGAGGTGGTGTTTTTGAATGAGGAAAATTTGATTCCAAAGAAATTTGCAACCGAAAAGCGAGAAAGTGATATGTGGTACTTAGACAATGGAGCGAGTAATCACATGATGGGAAATAAATCATATTTTTTGGAGCTAAACGAGGGGATCACTGGGAAAGTAAGATTCGGAGATGAATCATGCGTTGACATCAAGGGAAGAGGTTCAATCACATTCCAAGGAAAAAATAGAGAACAAAAACTCCTAACGAAAATTTATTACATACTGGAGATCAAGAATAATATTTTGAGTCTTGGACAAGCAACTGAGTCCGGTTGTGAGGTAAGAATGAAGAATGATCTCTTGACAATACATGATGAGAACGGAAGATTACTTGTGAGGGTGACAAGGTCGTTAAATCGGTTATACAAAATCTGGATGGGGATCGTAAAACCGACATGTCTAAACACAAAAACTGACGATGCTTCATGGAGATGGCATGCGAGGTTTGGACATATTGGCTTAGCAAAATTAAAAATCATGGCGGAAAAGGAGATAGTGATGGGCATGCCTAAAATCGTAGAAGAAAACAAGATTTGTAATTCATGTCTTATCGGGAAACAAACAAGAAAACCGTTTCCTAGTTCTACAAGTTTTCGAGCCGAAAAACCGCTGGAACTAGTACATGGTGACCTTTGTGAACCAATTGCTCCATCAAAAATAGCACAAAACTGTTACATATTTGTGCTTATTGTTGACTTCTCACGATACATGTGGACTATTCTCTTGAAAGAAAAGGGTGATGCATTCGAAAAATTCAAGAGATTCAAGGCACTCATAGAAAAGGAAAGTGGTTCGAGTATCAAGACCCTCATGACAGACCGTGGAGGTGAGTTCATGTCAAAAGAATTCCAAGATTTTTGCGAAAATATAGGAATTATTCGGCATCTAACCGCTCCGTACACCCTTCAGCAAAATGGAGTTGTAGAATAGAGGAATCGGATGCTAATGGAGATGACGAGAAGCATCATGAAGTCCATGAGAGTACCTAACTACTTATGGGGAGAAGCAGTTTGACACTCCACATATTTGATCAATCGAATATCAACTAAGGCATTGGAGAATTTGACGCCATATGAAAGCTTCAAGAACAAGAAACCAAATATTCAATATTTAAGAGTATTTGGTTGTCTTAGTTATGCAAAGGTGGACTCCTCACACCTTAAGAAGCTTGATGATAGGTCAAAAAAGCTTGTACACCTCAGAACTGAGCCGGGTTCTAAGGCGTACCGGTTGTACGATCCAATGACTCGGCGAGTGGTAGTTAGCCGAGACGTGGTATTCGACGAGGGAAAGTGTTGGCGATGGGGAGATTCTGATAAAACAGAGGATTATAGAGCAGGCATGTTCCAGTTTGAATGGGATGGAGGTATAGACTATGGAAAAAACATAGCTGATAACGAGGAAGAAGCGGAAGGAACCGAGACCGCCGAAACGGATGAGGCCGAGATCGACAAAATGGGGGAGAGTGGAACGTTTGTCGATTCTCTGTCTGCCTCTAACTCATCCAGCATGTCTGGGACTAAATCCACGAGCTCATCATCTACTCCACAAATTCAACAACCTGTTCTATGAAGATCTACACGCCAAATCTCTCAACCGAAGCATCTTGAAGATTATATCCTTCTTTTGGATATTGAGATCGAGCGCTTGATGCTAACAATAAATGGTGAACCAGAGACTTTTGGAGAAGCAAAAGATTCACAAGTAAGGTTAGAAGCAATAGAAGATGAGATTTTTCCAATCAACAAAAATCACACATGGAAACTTGTTGATAAACCGGCGAACATAAAGCCCATCGGACTCAAATGGGTGTTTAAAATTAAGAAAAAATCTGATGGCTCTATAAGTAAACACAAAGCTCGGTTGGTGGCAAAGGGATACATTCAACAACATGGTATTGATTATGAAGACGTATTTGTACCAGTAGCAAGGCTAGAGACCATTCGCTTGCTTATAGCTTTGGCGGCTACAAATGGCTGGGAAATTCATCATCTCGACGTCAAGACAGCATTTCTACATGGTGAATTAAAGGAGATCATTTATGTGGCTCAATCCGAGGGGTTTATTAAAGCTAAAAAAGAAAGGAAGGTGTATCTTCTCTCTAAAACGCTATATGGATTAAAACAAGCACCAAAGGCATGGAACAATAAGCTCGATCAGATTCTAAATTGTTTAAGGTTTCAAAGATGCTCAAAAGAAAATTCCGTATATCGCAAGAAAGAAGGGGTGGACACTCTCTTAGTCGCCATATATGTTGACGATTTGTTTGTGACAGGATTATCCTCCAAGATTATTAATGACTTCAAGGTTAATATGGCGGACAAATTTGAGATGTCCGACCTCAGAAAATTAACCTACTATCTCGGGTTAAAAGTAACTCAAGGTAAAGACGGCATCAACATTCATCAAGAAGGATATGCGAAGAAGGTCTTATTGGATACAAGCATGGAGTCTTGTAACCTTGCTCATATTCCGATGGATACAAGTCTTAAATTGCTTAAAGCTGAAGTGAACAAGAGATAGACGCTACAAGATATCGAAGAACCATCGGTTGCCTAAGATATCTTTTACATTCAAGACCAGACCTATCCTATGCTGTGGGAGTTCTAAGCCGTTACATGCACAGTCTAAGAGAGTCTCACGGGCAAGCGATCAAACATATCCTTAGATATGTGAAGGGCACGACAAGGTATGTTTTAACGTTTAAACGTGCTTGTACTAAAGAACTTGTTGGATACTGTGACAGCAGCCATAATATCGATCTGGATGATGGAAGAAGTACAACGGGACATGTGTTTTATCTCAGTACGTCACCAATCACATGGTGCTCCCAAAAGCAACCGACTGTTGCACTATCATCTTGTGAAGCTGAGTTTATGGCAGCAACGGAGGCAGCTAAACAAGCTATTTGGCTTAAGGATCTATTAGATGAAGTACAAAGCATTGAAAGAAACAAGGTACTCATGAGAATAGATAACAAGTCAGCCATTGCAATAACAAAAAATTTAGTGTTCCACAGAAGGAGTAAGCACATTCTTGCTAAGTATCACTTCATTAGAGAGTGTGTGGAGAATGAGCAAATAATTGTGGAATACATTCCCGGAGTTGAGCAAAAGGTTGACATCTTGACAAAGCCGTTAGCAAGGATCAAGTTCAAGGAGATGCGAAATCTCATCGAAGTGGAAGAAATTCAAAACTCGGAAATTCATGTTGGAATTAAGGGGGAGAATGTTGGATAATTCCAGTAGCTTTCGGAAGAAGTTATCTATTAGTCGAGTAGAATTAATAGATATTAGAGATAAATACAAACGTGTTTTAGATAATTCTAGAGAGGTTTTGTATTTATCTATTCCTAGTTGAATTAGGAGTAGCTAATTCATATAAATAGGAGTTTTTGGTGTGATGTACCATAAGATTTAGAGAAAGAGATTTAGTTTTTCGTGAGAGTTTTTCTAAATCTAATAAAGAGTGTTGTTCTTTATTCCTAAGTTTCCTTTATAATCTCTGTTAGTTGGGTGACCTACACAGCAAATGAATCGGACTATATCGAACAGAACAATTGTGAGGTTTTTGAAAGCGCTGTTTAATATCTTAGAACCAGACCGCCATCAAAAATGCGGTTGTTTTGATAAACCAAAATAAATTATATTAAACCGGGCTAATCCAGATTATTTTTTTTAATAAAGAAGACATTTATACATGTACACACACTCGCATAAAGATTAATTTGATGAAGCATAAAAAGTAAAATATCAACCCCACACAAATAGTACTGACTAATACAAACTCAAATATCAAACACATTGACAGGATCTTAAAATGTCCACACACAAACTTCTTTTATGTATTTATTATTTGTTTATTTTATTTTACACACACATGCATTTCTCAGATTTTGCAGCCATCAAGTGGATATAATATATTTTCTGCGAGGCCGTTATGCATGCATCCATACTTTTTTGTTGAACACGTAATTAATTAAAGAATCGTAAATTATATCGCTACAACATGAGTTAATAAGAAGAATATATGTCATGGAAAATTTATGATGTTATATATAGATCTACGAGACAACAAGATAATTAAAATTTTGAAAGAGATATGGGAAGTTGAAATGTAAGACCTTGAAGAGGAGATGCTCCTACGAGAGTATCGATGCCGGAATACTTGCAAGACTTGCAATAAACCATGCCTTGAACTGCTACAAGTCTCGGGCTCACCTTCGGCCGCGACGACGGTGGAGTCACATGAGAAGCGGATGACACTTCATTGGTGTAGAAGGTCAAGGAGATGTGGACGAGTAGAAGATATTTGAGAGCTTTTATCGCCAAACCCATTTTTGTTCTTTGTTAGTGATAAAGAGAGAAATAAGATTCTCTCATTAAAAGGCCATATTTATAGCACTAACCAAAGGCCAAGGCCTAGTTCTCATTAGTGGTAAATAAAATAATTAATAGCCGTTTTGTCACATGATTATAAAGAATTTAGAGTTATGCTCATTTTTTACAACAGTTCATTTCTTTTGTTTGTTTTAGTTTAAGTTTATGTTATATACATACTCTACAATATCACCAATCATTTAGAATAGTAGTTTCGAGTTTCGGATTTTGTTATGATATATGTAAATTATTTGAGCAATATGCATTTCTTCATTTTTCATAAAGGGGAGGCGATATCAACTTATTTCCTTCAAGAGTGAAATATTTTTTATTTTATTTTTTTGGTTTTAAAGGATGGATTTTTTTTTATATAATAAAGAAGGGAACTATTATTGCGACCGTTTTACCAAAATCCAAAATGGTAACTTCACCGTTTTACTAATATTTGTTTTTTACCATTTTGTATTATCTACTGTCTTTTACCAAATTGGTTGCTTTCTCAGTAGAATACAACATTTAAAACTTTTTCATTGAAATAGACAACTACAGAAAAAGACGTTTATAGGTTTCCCCGTCTATAAGTTAAAGAGTGGGAGGCATCACGCATCATCATCATTTCTTTTATCACGATAGATACGATTTCAACGTACGTCTAATCTTTTTAGTCTATGATAAATTTATAAATAGTAATGATAGATTCATTTATTGTGAAAGATTCATGTAAATCCAATCTTTGAATTTTTTTGCAGTGCTATTAACGGCTTCCACAACTAGAACCTATATTCAAATTGGACCACCCTCCATTATTCAAAACAATAATACACAAATCTAACATAATATCTTATCAATAATACATATATTTATTTTATTGATATTAATACTCAAAAATTACACAACCTCTCATTCATCTATTTTTCTTACTTAATAAACATGAAAAATCATTTCTCCCATTTAATACCTTTATAACTACTTTTATTACTAAAGAGAATATTATTAACCAAAAATCGAAAGGAAACTACATATATACAAATAGTCAAATATACAACTATAATATGATGTGCATGCATATTATATTCAACCTCGAAATTTTTCCTATTAGATTTTCCAAAACATCATGTAGTTTCTTGTTCAATTAGATATCTCATAAGTCATATCTACGAAAATTTAACTCATATTTTCTTTATAATTTTGTTTTTGCCACATACTATGAGAATTCATTGAAGAGCTTAATCTCTGCAATATAATAACAACTACACGTCGGGAAAGGGAAAAAAACTACAAGTCAAACACCTATAATAAAGACGGAGAGGCTTCAATTTATAATATAAATAGATAGTGGAGCTAAGAAAATAATTATAACTAGTGAGTAGTAACCTTGTGAAAACAAATTAGCACAACAAAAAAAGACTTGATAACATTAATATAATAATATCCTGCCATGACATAGGAACAAGAACAATCCATAAAGGATCATGCATTAGTCATATTACATATTAGTCCTCGAATTTCAAAATACTTTTGAGCATAATAGAAGCCTAACTTTAATATCTTACATAAATAACCTTCCTCCCATGGGAAATGGAGTTATCTCTTCTTATTTTTCAAACGAACGACCAATTCCCGAACATAAAAGCTAAGCAGTGGTTTGATTCATCGTCTTCTAGAACTTTCCACACTGTTGCCTGCTCGTAAGACACCAATCTCCCCATGCTTGACGCACATACTCCTGCCGGAAGATGAGTATATCCCTATAAAACAAAATCAAGATTACAAATCAAATAATGATTTTCTAGGAGAAATGGCAAAAAGTGTCCCAAGAAAAAAAAACAAACCTGTTGCATGATCTTGGGGAACTCAGAGCAAAGAGCTTTACGACCAGATTCGTCTAGGGTCTTGTCTAGCATTATGTCTTGAAGTGCTACAAGAGTAGTTTCCAGCATGTCTAAACCGGTTTGGTTTGCAAATGTGAAAACCGGCGAAGCCTGCAAAAGAGATTTCATGTCACTCATCTCAAAAAATGCAAAAACATGTCCTAGTCACAATTGAGAAATCTGAATGCGAAGGCCTAGTCACTTACGTTAGTTTTGAGGGAGCAGCACAAGATTGCATCAGTGTGATTCCAGAGTTGATGCAGCAACGTGTCACCACTTGTTTGAGAATCAGAGCCAAAGAGATCTGCACCAGTGTGAACGCTACAACAGCCAAATATAAGAGAGTTTCAGATATATAAACACTCAGATTTGAACATATAAACTAAAAAAAACTAAGATTGCTAAGTACCTGTAACTCCGGGAGATCCAACGGACCAGAGTGAGAGCTTCAGGGGAAGTGGGAACTGAGATTGGACTGATACTGGAACCAGGACGAGGAGCAATGGCTAGAGCAACCCTCTGAATCGATCCTACTATGCTTCTCACGTACTGGCGTGCCATTGAAGCAACACTGTCTCTTGAATGGTTATCAAATGTGAACTGGAATGCTATGGTTAGTACCGACCTAAAGTTACAGCAATTTGGGTCCGCTTCACCTGCCTGACGTGTGGATCCTTCTAAAGCCGAGGCTAAATCTAGTGTACGGTTGGCAGATGCACCGTTCTATATGACAGTGAAAGATTAGATTATTGCATCAAAAATTATATGTGATTTGGATACTGATCTTTAAATGACTTTTGGATATATTACCGGAGTTGATTTATGTTCAAGAGGTATGACGCGGAAACCAGAAGGAAGCAAAGGTGCATCATCAGCAAATGATTCATCGATAGGGGCAAAGACAAGCTGTGCACAACCTCCAACCACATTCTCATCAACACCGCTACAAAGCTGGACAAGAAAAATCAAGGATCAAAAATGTTAACAAGAGAACCGAGGAAACGAGAAACTTTGGAGGAGAGTTTATGAAGTAAAACCTGTAGCAAATACATATCCCGAGCTAAACCCATGTCTTCAGGTGAGTAAGCATGACCTTCAAGTCTAACCACCTCAAGAGACTGAATCAAGTAAACCAGAAAGGTTTCAGGAATCAGGACTATAAAAAGTGTTTAAAGAGATAAGAAAAGTGAAGCTGTTTTATTCTTTAGTGTACCTCTTCATGTTCAACTGTTTGCGCGAGGGGAAGAATGACTTGATTACTCGGGAAGCCACCAGCTCTAGCGCAAGGAACAGCAAAAGGACTTGCTCTGAGTGATGCAGCAGCATAAGCATCCACACCGTAATCAGCCCATTCAGAGCGGTGTTCTCTAAGGAATCGAACCAACACAGCGGGTGGAACATTCTTTAAACAAGAAAGAGATGCAAGTTAGTTGAAAAGGACCAAAACTGAAGATAAGCTGTTTCCATTATCCAATCCTTATGACATATACCTGAAGTAACATAGATGCCTTGGCACAAAGCACACCACTACCAAAGCTCGGAAGGAATGAATTACCGTACTGAGACCCACCAAACTTTCCAGGGGACAAGTTTATCATAACGGTAACATCCTCTGCACCATCACTACCCATTGGTGACCATCCATCATCCACAAAACCATTAACAGCATCGTTGAAACCCCTGAGGTTCATCCATTTGAACAATTAGAAAAAGTAAAAAAAGAAGCACTTGGCAATAAAGCTTTTCAAATTAAGGAGATACTTACCGGCAGAGTCTTTGACTGAAGGTTCTTAAAACAGCAGGTTGGCGCCCTCCACCATACTGAACTTCTCCACTTGTCTCTTGCGCAATTTGTCTTACATGTCTCAGAGCCTGAATTAACAACCCCAACATAAGAAACACGTCAGTATTCACAAGTTGTTCGGGTTCTACACACTCGGGAACAAGGTTATTTGAGCTTACAGCGACAGTCATTTTCTGAGCAAGAATCTTCGAGGATTCATAGAGAGGCCTCATGACTTCAGGGACATTCCACGCCTTGCAAAACCAGAAAACAAAGTCAGGAACATACTGTTAAAAAGAGCTGATGTGTTTAGAACCAATTTGAGTAGTCACTTACATCCAAATCAACATGATCAACAATGTGAAGAATAGAACCACCACCCTCACAAGGACGGATAAGAAACCCGCTTGGTCGCATTTCAGCTCTCACAAAGCTTGAAGAATGTGGCCCAGTGGGACCACCAGTTGCAGAAGTAAGAGACCTCTCACAAACCTGAAGTCAATGAATGAACACAACATGAAGTAGTAGTAGTAAAATAAAAACCCCAAAACAGAAAATCAGATCTAAAGCTTACCACATAGCTCCCATCTTCTAAACATGTGCTATATCTCAGCGTCCAAAAGTCACGAGCTGCTGCTAATGTTGTTGGAGCATACATCTGTGTGTATATAAGCTCGATAGTCCCACCGTTTCCAGCAGGTATCACACTCAGAGTATCCACACATCGACAATCACGCAGCCAAGATGGACGATCTTTGAGGATTTCAGCAACCTTACAAATCAAAGATTGGCATAATTTTATTACATTACTCCTCATTACAAACACAAGCCATAATAGAATGAAACAAAATCATGCTTCTTTGTTTACCTTCATGGGTTCTAAACTCACGAGGCCGCAGGCACGTGCTGCAATTCCGCTGCAGTTGCGCGAAATAGCGACGATGCCAATAGAATCCGGACCAGGCTACACCAGCAAAGAGGTTTCATCAAATAATCAACACTTAAATTCATCTTCAAATACAATATAACAACATAAGTCAGATTATGCAAGTTTAAGAGTAGTTTACCTTCATCCCAATCATCTGAACCCAGTCAACAGCAGTTCCTGTAGCCTTGGAAAGGAACTCTGCTAGGGCCTCCTCTGCTATCGAAAGGAGACTAAGCAACAAAAAAAAAGACATTTTAAGTAGCAAATAGAATTCAACAAACTGAGAGATATATATAGAGCAGACAAGAAAAGCTCACCCAGCTGGGTTGTTAGCATCACGTTGCAGATGCTGATGATTTGGGTTTTGCTGTTGATGTTGCTGACCACTCACGACCACAGACTCACAGCTGTTGTCTGTGGTCGTCCCAGAAGCCTACAGTACACAAAATGTGACAACTTTTTACCAAAAATGATTCATAGAATTGAGTTTTAAAAACAGACGATAGAGAAAAAATAAGACTTTACAGTGTGAAGTTGGTGTTTCATGTGGCCATTTTCGTAGACCAAGTGTGAAACTTGCTTCTGCAAACGATCATTCTCTTCCATCAAGAGTTTGTTCATGGCATTGAGCTTTCTGTTCACTGTTTGAAGACGAGCAGCTTCTTTCCTCTGCTTCTCTCGACACCTTTAAATCAAGAAATCAAAGGAAGCTTCAATAAACAAATAACGCCAACAATATAAACCCAAATGTGCATGTATAATGTGAATAAAACGTTAGTGGATGAACAGAGACAAACACCATTTGGCTTTATAAACACATCCAATGATATAAAGTTAAAAAGATAATGTAAAATTTGACATTTATCATATCTTATTATGTGGCAGAAAATAGTATTCTTTTTGACGGAAATAAATGTGAAACAAAACGCATTCAAAGACAATTTGATTAGATGTCACTTTCTTATTTAGATTTTCAACTAAATATCCTGCTTTGAGAGATTTAGAAGCTCTGGATCTACATTAGAATTCAAAACTTAATGATCACTTAAATCCAAAAGACAACTACCAAAAGATTGTCAGATAATAAGAACAGCAGAGAAATTTAAAAATTTATCAAGCAGTGACAAAAAAAAAAAAAAAACATTTTTAACATCTTCATATGCTCAAATACAAACAAAAAGATTATCTTTTGCTATGAATAAATATAAACCAAAGATTTTTCAGAAAAGAAGATGATTATCCAGAATTTCACCTGCGGTTCTGAAACCAAACTTTGATCTGTTTAGCCTCGATGTTAGAGAGAATCGGACATTCTCGTATGAGTTGCTGTCTTCTCAAAGAGCTGGGCTTAGGGCACTCCGTGTAAACTCTCTCAAGAGCTTCCACTTGCTCCGGTGTGTACCTAACATACTTGCCTGAATCCAACCCTTTATCCGGTGACTCTCTGTTCATCGTGTGGACCATCATCATAGCTCAAAGTTACAAAGAAAAAAGTTTGAGTCTTTAAGAGAATAAAACAAGACCCAAATGGAGATTGAAGATTGAAGTTCGAGTCCTAGTTTTTAGAGTTTATTATAGTTGATGGGTTATTTTCAAGGGTAGGCTCTCTGGGTAGAGAGAGCCTCCACTCGCGTTCATGAGATAATGGTGGGAAAAAGGAGTTTTAGGAAAGAAAAAACAAAACTTTATCTTATTTATTAATATTATTGCTTCGGTTATTTGTTCTTTGTTTAGCTGAAGACAGAAACGGTAGAGCAATGGCGAGAGGAAGGAGAAGAAGAAGATAAGAGGAGCAAAGAAAAGGAAGGCAAAGTTGGGGTCTTTATCTCAGACGCCAATCTCGAGATCCTTTAAGAGATGTCTGTACAAAAAAAAATTAAACTGTAAAAGAAATTACTTTTTTTTTTTGTGTGGCGCGAGAGACAGAGAGAGAGAGTGAGAGGACTTGCAAGAACATAACAGCGTAAAGGTAGAGAAAATAAATTAATTAATGAAAAAAGAAGATGAAAAATTGAAACGCAGGTGGGTTGAATTTTATAAAAGCTTTAGCTTTTAGGGCTTGTTTATTGGTAAAAGTGAATTTATATTTACTGCAAAGTCTCATTTAAATCATTTTAGTTCAAGAAATTATTTATGACAATATGTTACTTTAATGTTGCAATTGGAATTTTAATAAAATTAGAAAATGATGTTGTTATTTACAAAATCAAATACATTGTCTACGAATTTTTAAATAAGAATTCGAATAGGCTAATGGTTATAATAAGTCGATTATGGTACGCCTTTTAGAACCCAAGTTTATTATGGTTATAAATCCCTTATTCTTGTATGCACAAATAAAAATAAAAAAATCATTATTCTTGTTTTCTAGTAGTATAAATTTAAAAAGAGTTAGCCTAGAATTAATTAAGGTGCAGGATAAAAAAGGGGAAAGACAATAAAGGAGAAAAGCCAACACACGCAAAACAGTCTCTGCAAAACCCATCTGTTTTTTACTCTACCCTCAACAGTAATGATATTATATATATATTTAAATAACTAACTAAATTAGGAGGCAGAGAGCAGACAGCCCAATCTTTGTTTTTTCTTTACTTTCCATTATTTTTTTACTCGGAAAAAAATATAAAATTGTTGTCAGAAGAAACGGATATTTGACGAAATGGTTTTTTTGCTAACTTAGGGAAAAAAAGCTCTTGTCTTTAGCTCTCTGTGAGAAGGACATAACATAAGTTCGTTCCTCTCTCTTCTTTCTCTGTTGTCTGATGATCATCATGATGGTGATGCTGATGTATGTGCATGTACAATATATCATCATGTGTGGTATGTACATCTTTGTATGCATTTACGTTGATGATAAATTGATAATGATGATGATGATACATGAGGAAAAATGTCACTGAGAGCGTGAGAAGCGTGAAGGGACTTTAATTTTTTGAAAATAAAAGGTTATTAGTTGCTAAAATTAAGACTTCTTTGTGTATAATCTTTCTTTAAGAATGTAATCAAATTTTGTTTGACAGAGACTGTATTTTTATTAAAATATAATGGAATTTCTCTAAAAAAAAAAAAAGGAGAAGACAAGTTTGGCATTGGTCAGTACAATCTGTTTTTGGTTCTGTAACGATTTGTACAAAATCAATGTCCGGACAAACAGCTAACTTCTTATAAATATGGTCTACGTATATATACAACAAAATACACGTAAAATTGTAAAGAGATATTAATATCGTAATTAATAATAGAGAGAGGGAGTAAGAATAAATGAAGGTGGTCATGTGAGGTCTAATCATGAGTCCAACTTTGTGCATGCGCTTCGATTTTCTACATGGCAGATATACCCACGTAGCCCCTATACTCTTTTCCTCTGTTGTAATTAGCATAGGAGTATTTAAATACTCCTACTAATACTACTTTTCTCCATCGAATACACCCAAACTTTAATTCTTTTTAAGTTCTATTCTTTTCATAAAACACCACTTCACATTATCAAATATTACGAGGTTTCTTCTCGCGCCACTCAAAACATATTTCTTTTTGAGTTTTTTTTTTTTTTTTTGTTGCTTCTCATCAAGATGTACATCAGTTTTATATTTATATACCGTGTTTGAACTACGGTTTAGAGAATTTTGGGCTTAAGTTAGTATTCGGTTTTGACTGCTAATTTCCCGGCACAATCATAAACATCATCAAAAGTACATAAATGTACAATAGAATGTTGGAATTGATAAAAAAAAAAAAAAAATCTTTCATCGATAGTTCGAGAACATAATAATTTTTTTAATACAATAACAACAATTAAACGTAGATCATGATTTCGCAAAATTATTTGATAAGTTAATAAATATGTGAAAATACGTTATCATTCAATTTTTCTCAGTCTATGTGTTACCAACTTACCTATCGGAACGAGGAATCTAAATGGCTTATGAATTCACATACGTAATTCAGCTTAGTTGTTTCTTCTGAATATCATCATACATAAACTTTATCGTGTTATTAAATGGAAAATAATATTAGTGCTTATAAAAAAAAAGTTAATACAGTTTTCATATTCCGATTTAGTATCCAGTTATTCAGTATATAAATCAATTTAGTTATTTTTTAAAAAAATGGACATTGAATTTTTATGGTGGAGAAATATGCTCAAACTAATCATGCTTAATCTACCAGTCACTAATGCATAAATAAAACACTACATTCACTCACTCAAAAATAAAGCCCTCCCCTATGCAATAATTAATCAACATTCTTATCAAAAAAAAATCAGCATTTTGCATTTTGACTGTTCCCTGTGTCATTGCCTCAAATCCTCTGAAAGGGAGAGAAGCTATAGACCCCATAAGGCCATAACACATTATACATTATGCAGTGCTCTTTTCTAAAAGGCTTTGGATGCTTTCATAATAAGGAAAACAAGACTATAAATAGAGTGCGTAGTTTGGTTGATGGAGAAAAAAGAATGTCAAACCTTTTAATTTGACAATATCTATCTTTACAAATTAATAATTGGCTTTATCAATGCATTTTTGTATTTGTTGTGTCAACTTTTTATTTTTAGCAAGAGGCATGGAGCAAAAGAGTACCCCACTGGGCCAAGTCCACTTACTCTTGTTCCCATGTCACACACTACATTGCTTGATTTCCCAAATTTACAATGTTTTATTTCTTTTCTTTTGTTAGTGTCATTTTCCACCATTAGCATACTTCTTTTTGGAGCTCCATATAATACAGATATATATATATATATACAAATGTAAGAATCGATCTTCGTTTTATATCGTTTCATATGTGAATTATGCATGAAGTTTCATGTTTATTGGTTACATTTTTTGATGTCTTCGTTACAAAACTTTTTTTTGTTTTGTTTTGACAAATAGGGTATTTGGACGTTCGATCCTAACGCGATATTCCACCATTTAACCCCCTAATTTACTGGCGCCGAGGTTCGTACCAAAAACTTTGAAAGATGATATATACTAATAAATGTACTATTCTCTATTTCTGAATAAGTTAACTACATTCAAAATGAGTACAGTCTAGTGTCTAATATAGATTCAAACTAATCAATGTTTGTTATGATCAGTTCAGTTGAATTGAAGCTTATTTTACAACCCTACATTTAATTATACTTCCGGGCTGGCTACATTTATACTAACCACTCTGCATTTATAGTCACCAACACAATCTCATTAATCTTATTAAATTGGAAAGTATACAATGGTTGGCCTTTAACAACAACAAAAAAAAAAAGAAGTATATACAATGGTTGGTTAGAGTTAGATCAAAATTAGAGGTCATTTCGTTGAAAACATCTTCGCTATAATTAAATTACTACAAATTCCAAAAACTGGTTTAAAGACTAGAATCTCTAAATATAAAGAAAATGATGGCCACGTTAACTACAACTTACAATAGTACTAATTTAATTATTCGGTTAAAACTCTTGTTATATAGTCTACATATAAAACTAAATACAGCAATAAAGCATCCATAATAGCTAATCAAACTTTATTATATATTACTTATAGGATTTGCTTTTCTCCATGTATATAATTCAAAGTATAACCAAAAACAAAACATGAGTTTACTCCATAAATGGGAAATCGATGCAGCAATGATATTGAAGTCACATACTCAATGGAGGGGGAAAAAGCACAAGTGTCTTTTTTTTATACCACTCTTTGGAATGAAATGAAAGTTAACAAAAAGAAGTCAAATGAAAAGCCCTATTTTTGTCACAAGTCACAATGGTGGTCTTCCTGCTTTGCTTCAATCTCACATCTCTTTTTCCCACTCTACTGTTCCTATTGTGTAAAGGAGAGATAGAGGTGGAGAAAGGGACCCATGCATGGGCATGATAGAGGTGTAAAGTCAGGCATGGATAGAAAAGAAGGCTCCAAGTTTGATAGGCTGCTCATGCATATGTTGTATTGATCATATAACATTCACATATATATAAACTAATTAATAATTATGAGTGGGATTAAAGTTTGTGGATATCACTCGCCATGAACTTAACAATCGAGCTTATCAAAGGCGTACCACAGATATAATATTTTTTCATTACGTCATATGACAACATCAAATTTGATTTGAAGAATAATCCTGAAGAAGAGGATCGTTTCAATCAAATAATGGATCCGTTACTCAAAAGATTATAATGTTCAATCATATAATGGATCCGTCCGTCACGATATTAAATACTCAAATACAGTATCACATAAATCTTTATATTTCAACCTAATTAGATAACTATAGTTGGTTTCAAATCTTGTTTTTATTAATGTCTCATTCTCTATCCAATGTCCGCAACTGGCATTAAGGATACTAGCACCAAAAATTTTTTTTTTATTAAATATTGTTCTCGCTATGTGCCTTAACCACACACAAATCTGATCACCATTCTATTTCGCATTGCGAAAGGGACGAGAATTACAGACTTCAATGCGTATGTAAAGGGACAAAGAGAAAGAGTTAATCCCGGCGATGGTTAATTAAGATTCCTACCTAACAACCAAAACACAAAATCTTTTATACTATATTATCATGAAAACAAAGTATATAGGAGGGCTTGATGAAGAAGTGAAGTGGCCTATAGATAGCTAAAGGAATATAGTAGACCTTTCATATTACATATTAGATCCTACGTACACCACATAAACCCACGAAGAAGAAGAAGAAAAATGCATTATACTTTGCTCTCTTAGTCTCTTTCCCAGTTAAATTTTGTTGCAATCATTCCCTACGATTTGAGATTTTGAGTCATACATCTTCGCACACATCACACACATGAACCATACATTTTTATACTCACACAAATGACACCACTCAACGCATGAGTATATGGCCTAACCCACGATGCATAGAACTTTGATGCAATCGACATTTAGAAACATCCCACAACGTACAATATTGTTATTTATTTTCTGTTCTTTAGCTAATTTTTATACTAGGATTTATTTAGAAAGTTTTCAGGATTTCATATATTATATATATATATATATATTTAAGGCTTAAAGATTTTATGGTTCACCCGTAGTTTATATATATATGAGAATTCATTAATTTCCAATACTGTTACATAAAAAAAAGACAGATATTTATGGTTAATAAGACCAGCACAATACACATCCCTGCGAAGCTCAATGAGCAAGTCAGCAAGCAAGTACAGCTCCGAACAAACAACCACCATTTCTCTGTTCATTTTATGGATGTCGGATTCGAATCTAGGTAGATAGAATCACACCGGGACCCATGACAACAACAATAAACCTCCAACAAATTATTACATATTAATGTGATAGTTTGAAATTTTGCTCAGAATAAAACGTCCCATATATGACTTTGACATGATTAATGCGCAACTTTGTTTTTGTGAATATATATGTTTTTAACTTATGAGAACCTCATGTAGTAATTGTATAAGTAAGTAAAAAAAATATTTCATGTGTCATTATTATACATATATACATTATATTATTTTGGTTTTGTTTACACGTACTAATTTGTTTTAAAAGGTCTTTGAAATTTCACATCAATTGTCTAAAATCTCCAAAGAGACAGTAGCTAAAGCGCAATAAGCCAACAACCCAAACTTCAGCCAGAAGCTGTCTGAAAATCAAAGCAATGCTTTTAAGGAACCTGATTTAATAAAAATTTATAAACAAATAAATTAAAAAGGCAAGAGAACAAAACATGACTTCAGAAATAGAAATTGTCTGGAAATGAAATGATTATGCTTAGTGCATAATAAAGTGACAAACTAAGAATAATCTGCCTCCTAAATGAACGAATTTGGTCTAAAAGATAATTCAAATGAAGGATCAACATAAAATTGTACAGAAACTAAAATTTATCCGAACAAAGCTAAATGGAATGGTGAAATGGTCTCATAAAGACATAAAATTAAACCCTTTAATCGAACAAATAGCCAATGTAATAATCTTTACTTTCGTTATTAATTATTTAAGTCAGACGTTAAAAACAATAATTATATAGCGTTTAATTTTAGTATGGAAAATTATAAGCGATAGCCATAGAAGATTCATTTATTAGTTCTGTCACCTCTTACCTCAGCACTTATTTTTGTTCATTTTTTTCTCTTTTGTTTCTCCGGCGAACAGTTAACAAATAATTTAACATATTACAAAAAAAAAATAACACAGTTAACTAATAAGTTAAACATGACAATTAAGTTATCATGATAAATAAGTATGCTAATGTATAACTCGATACATATTAAGTTACCACATGTTACAATTAAATTATCACGATAAATATTAGTTTACCAAATGTAACAATTTAATTAGCAATGTATATAAGAATGCTAACATATAAGTTAAATGTGACAATTAAATGATCATGATAACTAAATATAATAATGTATTAGTTAACGGTAATGTATAAGATAGCTGATAAGAATGATCTTATTGGACAAAATTAATATATAGCACATTATATGTAACTTTTTATTTTTTGTATATGATATAATAAATGAGTTAACAAGATAAATATGAATTTATCACATAAATTATAAATTTATCGCGATACAATATGATTTAACACGATACATTTATAAACTTATTGATATATATATATATATATTGTTATCATGTTAACTCAATAGATAATCATCTAACTCATAATATGTTTTTACCTAGGTATTTGGTAATAATATCGTGAGAAATAGATAAAAACGTCGATATCTATTTTATTATATTGCTAAATAATTTGTTACATGTGTAAGGGCATTTTTGTCTATTTTATATAAATTGATGAGAGAGAACTAATAATACAAAAATTATGTTTATATTTTTAATTTTTAAGTTCTCTATGGTTATTAATTTTATTGATCCTTTTAGTATGATATGCTTTAGAGAAATTGAAAATTTAGTTTTTCTAATTCTTAGGAATTCAAAAACTCAAAAGAACTTGGATTAATGAGAAAACGAGGTTTTGCCTTCTAAAAACCAAAAAAAAGCCATATCCATTAATGGTTTGACAAAAAAAACCCCACATTCATTGAAGACCTAAGAATAACACAAATCCAAGTTTACAAAGTCATAACATCCATTACAAAGATACATTTGTTGCCTAACTCATAAGATTTACACATCACCATTCAAAATCATAGAAACAGTAAGAATATTTGTTTAGTTTCCAAAAACAACAGTTATTGGCAAAGAAGATAATTTTGGTACAACGATACTTTCAATCACACTTTTCATTTCCTTGCTCAGTTTTATTTCTAATCACTAATACAACGTAAGTAACGTAACCCTAGCTGCTCCAAGCAATAACCTATACACAGTCGACACAGAGTGTCCAAAAACACTATATTAAAGATGATGATGCTCTGAGACAAACTTCCACCCAAAATAGAAACTAAACTCGTGGTATTTCAGGAACCTTATTAAGATCTACCATTAGGAGCCATGGCTGATTTCTCAGACCTGAGGCTGGAACTTGCTTCTGAAGTGTTTTCATCAGAGGTTGCATCCTCCTCCTCCTCTTCCTTGTGGTCTCCATTTTTCTTCTTGGCATTGAGAAACCGGCCACCACATCCTCTTGGCCGTCTTATGGCATGCAAATGCCGGGATTCATGCATGTATGGCTGCAAACATGAAATAAGAACATATTGGGAAGGAATCAACCAAACAAGTGACTGTGTTTGCCTGCCGGGATTTCACCTTCTTTGACTTGATGGCTCTATTCCGTGCCTCAAGTTTTGCCCGGGATTGCCTACGCCTGAGTATACCGTGGTATTGCTTTGCATTAACAAAGACAGGTTCCTCGACTGCATCACATTGCAATGGAACCCCTTGTTGCTGCACTCCCATTAACTGCATATGGACCTGAGAAAAACCATTGGAAATAAAACAAAAGCTTTTTCAACATTCAGAATCTGAGACGTTGGGGCTGAGTTAATAATACATACCCCAGGATAGGGATGTGGAAGATACGGTTGCTGTGCAAAGACACTTCTGTAGTAAGGATCTGGATACGGGTAGAGCCCATGTGCCTTCAATACAAACACACACAAAAACAAGAACCGTAGCATCTCAATTCTTAACTAGAAAAGGTGAAAAAGCTTAGCATTCTTTGGAATCAATACTATTATTACACTACATCTCAAGCCTGTTTTTCAAAGCAATCAAAGTTCACGTTCGCACTAAGTCTAGAAATAGCAGAAAGGTGATAATCAAGGGACCTTCCTACTTGAATTAGCTCAAACAAAAGTCTAGATTTTGGCATTGTAAGTATGTAAACAAAAGCTTCTAGGATCGAAAAAGAGAGATATTATAAATACTTGGATTACAAAGGTAGCAGAATCACATGAAACTAAACCAAACATGTTATAACCGAAATCAAGATCACTCTCCACATTTAGTCCTGCACAAATACATGAGATTTTGGTTGAGAGAACTTACCATGGGCTCTGAGTAGACAGAGTTTGTCTCTATAGATTCCGAACTTGGTCCTGAAGGAACCGGTGGTCGGGTTTGGGAATCTGGACGTTCTTGCTTCCCATTGTTATCTGCCCAACCAACACAGCACCAAGAATGAGTTAAGAATATTAACATTAAAGAAGATGGGATTATCAGAAAGAGAATCAAAACCAGAGAGCTCATGGACTGAAGAAGTCATGATTCATGAGACTGTGCTTAGTTACAAATCTGAAAAGCTTCCAAGAACGAACTGAAACAACAACAAAGCACACAAGTCAGCACGAAAGCTAAAGAATTTGAGAATCAGAATTCAAATACGAAAACACCAAAATCATAACCTCAATCACAACTTTACAATCTAAACCAAAAAGCAGAACAGAAAAAACAAATCTTAACCTCTAATTTCACATCGCAACTTAACACAGCAAAAGCATTTTCCCAGGAAGCAGGGGAACCACAAAAAGCTAGAATTTTTAAAAATCTGGTGGGAAAAAAACAAAAGGATTACCTGAAATTGATAAAATATTAAGCTGATTCAATCAATCTCTGGATCTTACCCTCGCAAAATCGTTAAAGGTCTCTTCTTTATTTTTGGTTCTAAGAAAGAGACAAAGGCCTAAACGGCTAGACCCAAGGGACACAGCGTGTCGTTTTTTTAGGTCATATGCCCTACACTTCAGAGCGTCTGTCTTCAACATTCACAAACATCATGCCGTTTTGTATTTAAACAGTCAGGATTCAGTAAGTCCAACTCTCACTGCTCATAGGTCAACTCAAAACTGAGTGAAAAACGACACGATGTGTAATAGTAAAAACGAGACAATATCATTAGGACAAGTGGCGAGAGAGCGATCGAGATTGTAGGTAAGGATGGGCAGATCTGAAAAGTTGCCCGAATATGTAATCAGTTGTTCAACTCCACTAGTTTCGCCTGACCCCATCTCTGCCCGTTGCCCACACATACATCTTTCATTGTGAATCATCATGGAAGTGTCGGTATCGAAACCGAAGATTCCGCTCGCTTTTGGCTTTGTTCGAATTTCAGAGACATTAAACCAGCTTTGGTATTCAGTTTAGCTGAAATTAGATTTGGTTTGACTTCGGTTCATGGAGAAAATAAAACCTTCTTTAACGATTGGTATATCCATTTTCTTAAAACAATGATTCTTTTCATATTTTTACTAGTGTTGACACTTGTTAATGTAGCAAATTCTATCAAGAAACTTCAAACAACTAAATGTGATATTTGGATCAAATCCTATAGTCTATTTATATATTCCAAGGAAATGAATTTGAGTGAGAAGAAACAACATGCATTCCTAAAAATGTAATTGCGACTTGGTTGGCTTGTAAAACACTTGAAAACATGTTTCTTATTTGCAAGGATTCAACAATGCACTAATACCACCAACAATTGTAACGACTCCGATCACGTATCTGAAGTCATCATTATTTCTATGGCATATGTCACTCATCTAATCAGATACGTTATATAGTTTGACAAAAAAAAAACGTTAAATATAGTTTGTTGAATTAAGCTTGATATCATTAAAAGAAGTCCTTATAACGAAAATAATCTTATGCATACAAGTACGTATTACAGAATATCTCCCAACTAGCCTTGTTATTACAAACAAATTGGTTCACTATATTATTTTCAAAGCATCAAAAATATAACCAAGAAAACACGTGGGGATGAAACACTTTTCAACATCAATCATATTGTCCAAATCTAGTTATATTACCATGAAAACTGGATCCAGATTCCAGACTAGAAATACTAAAATCTCATCCGAAATCTAAATTCATGAGTCGAAAAGTCCCAACCAGATTAATCATAACTTATAAACAATTTTGCTTTTTAACAAATATATATACTAGTTTGACACTTCGAATGAAAAAAAAAACAATCAAACGACGAAACTACTCAACCAAAAAAGCTAGAACTCCAAAAGAGCTAAATATCATACAACTAAGAAAAATATTACATCTAATTGATTTTTTAACCAATTTCATCAACATGATTTGATGTTTACGAAATATATATATATATATATATATTAATATAAAAAATGAATTAACAAAAAATAATAATAAACAAAATATAACCAAAACATAAGTAAAATATAAAATAGAGTTCAACTGATTTTCACGTATGTATATATTTTATTATATAATAATTAATTATTCATTATTAAATTTTAAAAATATTAATGAAACTAATTTAAATAGTTATAACTACACAATACATACAAAATTCTGCGCATATGCGTAAGTATAATTCTACTTTTCAATAACGCATTTTTAATGAGTTTATATGTAATTTTTAAATGATAATATTATAAGTATTCTTAATCCTATATGAGTTAATTATATAAATTATTTAACCCATAAAATATTGAATTAAAATCGCCGGAGGAGGAAGAGCCTTCAAAAGTTTGAACATTACGAACAAGATTGTAGATACCAGAAATAACAACGAAAACCACGCCTCTTTGTGTGGTTCGTTGACGAACATCATGATACACATGGCCAAGAGTCTTTCTCCCAACCCCAGAAAATCAGATCGCCTTACCACAAAAAACATTTATTGCATCTTCTACATTTCAAATGTCTCTTAACATTTTATTTGCTAGTCTACACTTACTAAAAAAAAAAATCAAAAGAAAAGAGAAACTAGGATAGTTGGATATCAACGCAAACATAAAAATGAGATGCGGAAAACTCATCGAAATTTTATCATCAAAGAGGCATGTTACATAAACATGATCAAAAGAAAAATTACGATCATAAAATTTTATTAAATAAAAAATCTTCTCATAAGTTGATTTTCTGACTTTGTTTTTCCTACTTGAAATCAATGAAATAACCCCAAACTAATTTAATGAAAATTTATATTCCTTTTTCTTAAATTAAACTTTAAAAGGAATTCTATTGTTCAATATAACTTAACGCGATAAAAGAAAGTTGATTAGTAGTAGAGGGTGTGTCAACCATCTATGATCTCAAAAAATAGAAACGTGAGTTCATTCCTTAATAATAACAATTCCAAATCTTAAGTCTAATGACCAGACGTTCAATCTAGTATAATAAAGGACAACTATTTGCTTACTCATACTAGTATTTTGGGATCTTTGAACATGCGTTTCCACATGAACAATGCACTATTCTCATGGGGAAAAAATAAAAATTGAACTATCAATAACAAATTTTGGAATTTCAAAAATCTGTGGCTCAATCCTAAGTTTCCTATTGATCAACTTAAAATTAGGATTGAATAAGAGCTTCAGCAATATATACAATTCGCAGTTTCTCATTTTCAGCAAAATCATTGCCTCTGGATTACAATGATTTTATATAATGTAGAACCTTAATAATTATGAAACCAAGTCATGAGTTAATCGAAATGCTTTTTATTTAGTAAATTTTTAATAACACACATTTTTATTGAGTCTATATTTAATTTTGAAAAGGTAATATTATAAGTATACTCAATCCTATATGAGTTAATTATGTAACTTATTTAAGTAATAAAATTAAGGTAATAAAGTATTGTTAAATCAACAATATAATCTATAGATGGATCGATTCCAACTTACAAAACATACATGGGATGATGAACTGAATTCGTTGGATTGAATTGATCGTTCTGAACAGGCAACTTAATTTTATTTTATATGTGACATGTTGCATGAAAAATTATAAGTCTCGTCAACAAATGTCAGCAAAATAATTAATTTATTGACTTTATAAAGAGCCAAACACAGACTCTAATACATAGATATACATCAAAGAAGGGTAAGACAAAAGACAAAATAAAGAGGGGTAGTTTGGTAAATCCAGTAAGGGAGCTGGCAATAGCTTCGTTCTCGAGTCTCCCGCTCCGCTCAGGTGTAGAGCGCCTCTTCCACTTTCTATGCGTTTTCTTTGGAAACCCTAAAGCCCAGGAAGAACACTCACCTTTGAAATCGAAGCTGTATTAGTTCCTCTGGAGGAGTTTTCACCACGTTATCCGGGGAAATTCTCAGCTAGGTGAGTTTGCTTCTCCTTTATTTGGTTATGGCCATTGGATTTGGGGGTTATAAGGTTTTTTCTAGGATTTGAAATCATTCTCCTATTTTGTTTTATTGGGATTTAGTATAGTGAAATAAAATATGTAGGTTCCTCTTGTTTCTTGTGGAATTGGTCTTGATTAAGAAACTAGGAAGAATTTGTTAAATTCAATGTTGATTTAGCTTGAGGTTTCATTGAATTTAAGTATATTTATACTAATGGAAGCTGTTATTTACCTTAGGGCTATTGTGAGGAAGAGTGGTGGAACTATATTTACATCCTTATGGAGGAAGAGGTTGTGATGACTGAGAATGGTAGTTTAGAGTTTCACGATGAAATATCATCATCAGTTCAGAATAATGGTGTTCTTAAAGAGACTGAGAATCCAGATGTTGATTTTCTTGAGGATTTAGATTCTTACTGGGAGGATATTAACGATCGTTTGACTATCTCACGAGTTGTGAATGATTCGATTATAAGGGGAATAGTAACTGCAATTGAGTCGGAGGCTGCTGAGAAGATTGCTCAGAAAGACCTTGAATTGTCAAGAATTAGGGAGACATTGTTTCTGTACCATGTTGGTTCTGAAGGAAATGAAACCTCTGTGCCTGATAAGGCGTCTTTGGACCCTTCAGATGAACTTACTCAAGGATCTTTAAGCAGTCTTAAAACTGAAGCGAGAAAACAGTTGATGATGCTTGTTCAAGAACTCACCAATTTGAGAAGTTATATTCACATCAATGGAGCAGGCGCCACTGTGGATGATACGTTGGGTTTAGGCAGTAGTCTGCATGAGACCGGGTCCAAAACTGTTGATAAAATGCTTGTTTCCTTGAAGAGCATTCTGGAGACTGTGGTGAAGCGGAAGAATGAAATGGAACTCCCCTCCTCGTGGCAGCAGGAGCATGAGTGTGAAAAGGAAATTGAGTCTGCGGTGGTGACTAGTTTTGTTCGGAGTCTCAAAGATGAGTATGAACAGAGATTGGCAGAGCAAGAAGCTGAATTTGGTGGTAATAGAAGTTTGTTACTTGGAAATATCAAAGAGATTACTGGTCTGCACCAGGAATTAGAGTTGATTCGCAAATCATTTTTGGATCATGAAAATGGGGACATCGAGGATGGGGACCGAAAAAGAGTGGAGCAATTGCACCGCAAGATGTCAGGAGGCCTTCATTCAGCTTCTTCAGTTTGTAATAATGGTAAGCATGAAGAGCCTGAGAATTATGAGGCCTTAAACCACTTATCACCCGATGGTTTGATCAACCACTTTAAGACTGAGATGAATAAAATGAAAAGAGACCATGATTATGCAATACAAGAGATGACAGAGCAATGTTTTACCTTTAAGCGTAAGTACTTGAATTTAAAGGAAGGGGGTTCTTTTTCTCCTGTGGGGAAGGTTAAGGAACTAGAGGCGCTAAAAAGGAAGATCCCTTTTGTCATCTCGAAGTTAGATAAGATTTTGATGGAAGATGAAAAGTTGGTGTCTGAAGGAAAGAACAATGCTGATTTTAAGCGCCGACTGGATTCTCTTCTTCTGGAAAATCATCAACTGAAAGATTCACTTTCAGACGCTGCTGCAAAGATGTCACAGCTTTCTCAGGTTGAGGCAGATCACCAAAAGTTGATTCGAAAGCTAGAATCAGATGTTGAGGATTCTCATGTTGAAGATTGTATCTGTGAAGATGTTTATGGGTGTTTTGTGACGGAGTTTGTGGACCAGGTTAAATGTGCAAAACAGGAGACAGATTTAGAGTATAGTATGATGAAAGAAGCGTATGAGTTGTTATTGGAAGATCTAGCGAGTAAAGAAGCCCGTGAAAGCAAGGATGAGTTTGAAGACTCTTGTGTCGAGTCTTTCATAATGGAAGAGTGTTGTGGAGTCGTATATAGAGAAGCCTTGAAGGAAGCTCATAAGAAAATCATAGAGTTGAACATGTATGTAACAGAAAAAGAAGGAAGTCTGAGATCAGAGATGGTTGACAAGGAAAGACTGAAAGAGGAGATTCATAGGCTGGGGTGTCTCGTCAAGGAGAAGGAGGATTTAGTCCGAACAGCTGAGAATAACTTGGATACACATAGAAAGAAACTTGAAGTATTCTCTCAACAGATTAACGATCTGCAATCTCAGATAGAACAGCAAAGAAATGAAATTCGGGATAAAAATGAAGCACTGAGAGTTGTTTCGGCACGCGAGCTAGAGACAAAAGAAGGTTATGAGGCGAAGATATCCAATTTAAGAAAAGAGCTAGAATTAGCAAGAGATAGTTTGAAAGAAACCAAAGATGAGAAAAGGAAAACCGATGAGAAGCTATCAGCAACAAAAGCAGAGAAAGAGACACTTAAGAACCAACTTCTTTCTCTGGACATAGTTCCTCCTAAATTGATGGAAGGTTTCAACATTCTAGAGGGTTTGATAGCAGAAAAGACGCAAAAAACGAATTCTAGGTACCCTTTATCTCTGTTTGCTTTCGTTACCTTTAGACATGGATATACAAGTACTTTATCCCTTGGTTCAACAGCATGAAGATAATAATTGTATGAGAACTTTCTTGGCTCGTAGGTTGAAAAACATGCAGAGTCAATTGAGTGATCTGTCTTATCAAATCAATGAAGTGAAGGGGAAAGCATCGATGTACAAGCAACGGCTAGAGAAGAAGTGTTGTGACCTCCAGAAGGCGGAGGCTGAGGTGAGTCATGATTGCTTCTATCACAACAATTCAGATCATGCCCTATCTATTGAATACTTCTTTTATTCTCTATAAGCCTGTTATAGTAGAGCGTATACGAATTGTGTTGATACCCTTTTAGTAGAAGAAGAAACTTTTGTTGGACTAAAAATGATGTTTATATGGTTGTTGAATCACAGGTTGATCTTCTTGGAGATGAGGTTGAATCTCTCTTGGATCTTCTTGAGAAAATATATATCGCTCTCGATCATTATTCTCCAATCCTAAAGCATTACCCTGGGGTAACTAATCTCTTTACACATACTTTCTCTTTTTCTATTTAAGATTGGTTTGTATGATCAGAGTATATTGATGCCTTTGCAGATCATTGAGATCTTGAAGCTTGTCCGGAGAGAACTTAGCGGAGAATCAAAGAGACCATCAGATTGATAAAGTCGGGTCTGTTACACACGTAGAGTTTATTTCTGTTTTGTTTTTTTGCTGTACAGATCTCTCAGGCTTATTTAATGTTATTTATGTTTAGTTTTGTTCAGTAGAATAGGGGGTCTTGATAATGTATTGTCATCAACTGAAAAACGTGATGTTCGATCACTGGATCTTTCAATCTTAAAATATAACTGGATTACATACATGAGCAGTACATCTTATAATCAGAACTTCAAACATATTGAACATACAAGAGCTGGAATCTGATCTACTCAAGACTAATTAGTCCCATAGCCACTGTAAGTGGTCCACCTCCTTATTGGTCAGATCATTCACCGGAATCATCAGTGACAAACTATGGATTAAGAAGCATAATTTTTATTATCTGATTCCCTAATTCGACCAAAAGTATTCAAAATCCAAGCAAGTTTGAAAATATTTGGATTTTGACTAGAGAATGAAATAACATTTCTCGGTGGATCTCTTGATGCCAGTTTCTCTATACACGACAACGTTGAAAGGCAGCTGAAAAACTAGGAAAATCTCCAAGTGGTGCAACAGCTTTATAGCCAAAGATCTATAAATACTTTCGATTTTATGGCTGTTTCTGTTTCTGTACTAAAAGATGAGTTGTGGCCCTCATTATTTTAGTCTTGTTCTATTCGGTTTGATTTACCAAATGTTCATGTAGGCTTAGATAAACCGAATTCCCCGCCCCAAAGTTTCCTTGACACAGGTTGCGGCTGCAGACATGTGTTGTCATATTGAAGGCATGATTTGTGGAGCTGACGTGTCGACCTCAGCATCATAGCACCGCTCTAACAAGCTTGCAATGGTAACTATTTCATGAGACATGATCCTCCTACTTCTTCTTCTCCTTCTCCTTCTCCTCTCTTTGTCTGAGACAAAGCACAGAAAAACTCATCTCCAGCAATGACGGAGACCACCAAGGTTCTTTCTTTTGCCTTTTCTTTTTAATACTTGATTGAATGTAGGTTATGAGAACCTACTATGCTTGTCGTTCAAGCAAACTCAAGTTTATGGGGTTTGTTCGTAATTTAGTTCTTGATACCTACTTGCAGAACTCTACTCACAGCCCCGAAGAAATACTTGTGCATGCAGTCAAGGTATCAATGATTAATATAGTTCTATTACGTAATAACTTATGGTATTGGTAACTCTCTTCTTTATTTAGAAGCGAAGATCAGCTAGTACTGGAGATATCAGGAATGCTGTAAAACTCCAAGTACGTACCACATCTCTTCATCTTTTGTCCTCTATCTATGATCTTTCACTTGATGAAAGTTTCTACTTAACTATATAGAGCGAGAAAGAAGATGATCACCTATCTTTAGAAGAAGAAACATCTCCTATTGATGATGATGATGATGATGATAATGATGATGAGGAGGAGGAAGATGAAAGGTATAGTAGACGTGGGTTTAGTCATGGATACCATCTAGTGAAAGGCCAAATGGGTCATGGCATGGAAGACTACATTGTGGCTCATATAAAAACCTTCAAGGGCCACAAGCTTGGGTTATACGCTATATTCGATGGCCACTCAGGCTGTGATGTTGCAGATTATGTGCAGAACCATCTCTTTGATAACATCTTGAGTCAGGTTCTTAAAACAAAAGATCACTCATTTCAACACTTAATTTCTCACAAGGGTATTAATTAAGACTCTTTGTTGTTGTTTTCTTGTAGCCGGAGTTTTGGAGAAACCCAAAGAAGGCAATCAAAAGAGCGTATGAATCTACGGACGACTACATTCTACATAACGTGGTAGGTTCACGAGGTGGTTCCACGGCTGTGACGGCTATAGTCATTGACGGGAAGAAACTTGTGGTTGCAAACGTTGGAGATTCAAGAGCAATCTTGTGTAGTCGTGAAAGTGATGTAGTGAAACAAATTACGGTTGACCACGAACCTGACAAGGAGAGAGACCTTGTCGAAAGCAAAGGCGGCTTCATCTCCAAAAAGCCAGGTCCATTTCTTGTTCATCGAAAAAGAAGAAACAATCATCATATCTTATAGTTATTATATGCTTAGGTAATGTTCCGAGAGTGGATGGACAACTAGCGATGACGCGTGCTTTTGGAGACGGAAGGCTTAAAGAGCATATTAGTGTGAGACCGCATATAGATATTGTCAAGATTCACGATGACACAAAGTTCTTGATCTTGGCTAGCGATGGACTATGGAAGGTTCACATAATACGAGAAGACTATTATCTCATACGAAAACAATCTTTATCAATTGGTTCACTCAAAAGATCAGTTTTTCTCTTTCAGGTGGTGTCTAACGAAGAAGCTTGGGGACAAATAAAAGAGATGGGGACTGCAGAGGAAACTGCGAAGGCGTTAATTGATGAAGCATTGGCTTAGAGGTAGTAAAGATGATATCTCCTCTGTTGTTGTTTCATTCAATTCATCGATTAAATGATGCTACTTCTTAAAGTGTAATCACAATTTGAGCATTTAAAACAAACATTGTTTCATAGATTGATAAGTTCTGGGTCGAATGTCACTGTTTTATATTGAGTTCAAAATTGAGTATAAGATTCGAAAATCACAAGGATTCAGGACTAGTGGAAGGCCTGATTCTGGAAGGCATTCTCAAAAGTCTTTCTTTCTCCATTGTGTTCTTGAAAGAGTGTTTAGGCGTTATGGACATCTTGTTCAGGGCGTAATCAAGATCGGCATCCTCCTCTTCATCACTGTCCTCATCTCCGTTCACTATCACCTCAGCATCATCATCATCTTCTTCATCTTCATCATACGTCGCTCTCACCATTGACCAGTAGATGAAATTCCGAGAGATATAGCTTCAACACCAGCCAAGAAAATATAGAAACAGAGTCAAGAACACACCATTTTTCAATATATACGAACGTCTCCGACATGACTAACTATTATATGAAGAATTTAGTCAGTGCAATGGTTTACCCGTTATTAGAGGTTTTGAGCAAGCAAGGGTCAAAGGGGAAGAATGTGTCAAGCCTCTCGCACCCGCCAAAAGCACGTGAAAGCTCAGACTCAAGTAGATCATCGAATATGAACGAGTCTGAGACGATGAACAGACCACCTGCTTTAGATTGTCTGAGGAACTCTGCAACTACTGATGGGAGGCATACCTATTCTCAAAACAGAATTAGCTTATTATTCATTTCGTACTTGGGAACACTTCCAAATAACAGTTTAGCATATGTGAAACAGTTATGTATATAACTCACCATCAACGGGTTTAGTTTGTGCATTAAAATTGACTCCAATGGTGCAAGCTGGGACAGCAAGCGAGGAACATCCAGGATGGATTTCATCCGGAAGCAGAGCACATACATGATCGCCTGCGGTCACAGAACACAGTCAAATGTGGGTTTAAACAATTGTAACTACATTTTGCTATGATTCTTTCAAACTTAAAAGGTTAGGTAAAAAAGGAGGATGAAATAGCAACGGGATGATTGTAAAATTTTGTGACAGGAAGAGCTTGGGCTTGAAAGCTATACCTGGCATCCGGAGTAGAAAATCTGATGTGCTTCAGGCCTAATATCATCATTGCAAGTTCTGCAGTAATTCACACATTCATCTACCAGCCTACAATTTTTAGACACAATATAACCAATGTCAGAACAAACTGAAGCTTCAATCAGATCAAACGATTATGTTTAAGGTGACATTTTTCAGAATCACTTTTAACCTTTCCAACATGGTCGCCACAAAGGAAACAGGTAAAAACTTTCCGCGAGCCAAGTAGCTAGCTAGATAAGCCACTGCACTCATCCTTTTGTAATAAGTGGAAGAAACAAAAGCAAAACCCAGTTGTGATTAGAAGTTAGAACAATGACAGAGCATATATCATACAGAGGATGAGAAAACTTCAACCATAAAGGACAAAGTGAAACTTGCCTAGTAGGTCGGGGCTTGTTGCTGGAAAGAAAAATGTCCATCAGCTTATTTGCAAATTTCACACCACAGTTTTCAGGATCCAGTGAGCAGGCATAGAACATCAGAAACTGTAGATTTAAGCAAAAGTGAGTCTAAACCTGGACATCTCATGTCGACAGTGAACCAGAGTTGCTAGAGTCTAGAATATCCAGTATTATGCAAAATTAATAGCTACGTGGCCTACCTGGGAGACTTTTGATCTGTATGTATTCAGAATGTAGTTCTCAAATGACTCAAACAGGATTTCAAACACCTACGCCATAATCATTAAAAAACAAAACCATTAAGAAGGTTCAGGAGTCCATAACTAAGGAAAAGCATAGATACTTCAATGAGGTACCATTTGGTGACATACCTGATTCAAACGACCATCATTTTGACAGGATTCAAGATGCTCAAAAGATATGACCATCAGTTTGTCCAACAACTCAGAGACTATTTGTCCGCCTGACATATCATCATTTAGAGATCCCCCTGGAAGCTGCAATAGATAAATCAAGTCCAAACTCTCATGGTCTAGTAAAAAGAACGTTCCTTCACTAACTCATAATCTAGCAACTTTTAATCAATACCAAAAGAAAACATAAATAGTCAAAACACTAAGCCTACCTCGTCTCCTTCATTCATAGTGCCTTCAACTGCATCTTCAAGTTCCATATCAAACATGCCTCTACTAGAGTCTTCTTGTTGAATATCATCCCATCCAATCTCTAACTATAAGAATACACCAGTATATCATTCACTTACCAATACCACATTACTTAATGGCCTTAATTGTATAAACATATTCTGTCTACTTACATCCAAATCACGCAGCCTCTCCATCACCACATTAAGAATCGCGCTGCCTCCAACTTGCCCGATTAAGCTGTTCTCCAATTTTAGTAAATTCTCCACGTATATCAATATCAACTGCAAGGCGGTAAGATAGTTTCTATTGAGTTCATCGGTAGTATGAGCTTACAACTACATTGTCCGAAATTAAACAAAAAGAAACTCACATGGTCCTTTTTGTGTATTTTGGGAAATTTCTGGGAGAGCATTGGCACTAATCTTGAGGGAGTAAGAGGAACCAAAAAAGATATTTTCAGGAGTGCTGCATGCACCTGAGAGAGAACTTCTCTCTTCTTGTTGCTTACACGGGGGTGTGAAAGTTTCTTTATTACCCAAGGAGGTGGAAGGAAGTTGCTTACGAGCATATGTAGACAAGAGTCCATATACTTTCCACTAGTGGCAGCCTAAGATGAAAAAAGAACGAAACAAAAATTAGCAAGCTCCTCATCTAGATTAAATAATAGTTGGCATAAGGGTAAATGTTGAGTTGTGTACCAGTGATATGACTAGATTCACCAATGCATCCATGATATTAGGTCTGTGATCCCACAAGTTCATTCCAAAAATCTGGACATAACAATAAGGATGAAATCCCCGGTAAGAGGTGGGAGATCCTTCTGAAACTAGTTTAATTGTAAACTATTGCAATAGAAAACTTACCGAAGAGAGAAGCTTTTTATGGTGAACGATATCTATGCAAGCTACAGAGCCTGATAGAGCCTTCAAGACAGTCTGCCACACAAAAGAAAATGAAAACACTTTAGCAATCAGGCAAAATAGAAGAAGAGAGAACTGATTGTCATAGGAAGAATAGGACACACCTCAAGCTGTGCAACTGCATCAGCATCAGCAGATTCTTTGATGTGCATAACTCCAACAAGCTCATCGTAAAGGTCTGACTCCCCCTGGACATAAGTAAAGAAATAAACTAGAATCAAGAAGCATAACATCAATAGCATCAACATATATATGCAAACAAACAAATAAGCACAGGAAAGAAGCAATAGTTATACAAAAACACTCACATTTTGGACATTTGTAAGGGCTCTTCTCACGGTAAACACCAAATCCGTGTCAGATAAATCAATGTTGTCCACATTTTCCGCTTTATATAGGCTTGATGGATCATTTAGAAGCTCTACTGCTCCCATCTTCGGTGGACTTTATGTAAAAGAGGTGCTGATACTTCAAGTTGGCCAAAGTGTGGATCTTTGTTTTACCTACTCAGGAGAAAAACAAACAATCAAAATTCAGAACTTTTTCATAATGGAAAACAGAAGTAAAGATAAATCTCTCAACTTCCCACATTAACTTACAATCGAGGAACCATAAACACTTAATTAAATCAAATTGAGACCACAAAATTTCCATTGATTACAGCTTTTCCAAGAGCAAACTAGCATAAATACACAAAAGGCAAAGGTGAGAGAGCTCACAAGGATGAATATTTGAATTAGCTTTGCTTTACGTAGCTCCGTCAGCTCAGGAGGCCAAACTCTGCGAAACCCTTATAAGTTTAGTCGCCACTGTCCGTTGGTAAACCGGTCTTCCTCTTCCACTCCTTCTCTTTGGTTGTACCGGTGCTGACCGGCGATTTTGTGAAAAGAAGATGAAATATAGACAAGGAGCAGATTCTGATGAAAGACGGCGAGAATCGAAATACTGAAGGAGGCGTTAGGGTTTACTCTGTCTCTACCTAATTATGCCAGTTTTTTATTATTTTATTTTTTTGTCGTCATGCCATTTTATTATTTAAATCGTCAATTATGAAATTATATTTTTTTCTATGTTTGTGTCGTGACTTGTGACAAAACTATTATAAATTTACAAGTAAGACATCGTTAAAACTTAGAATCTAGAAAATAATTTTATAAATCATTATTTACAAAAGGAAAACGATTTCTGAATTTTTAGTGATTAGCCTACTTTAATTATTCAAATAACCATAATTAAATATGACCTAAACCAAACCAGATATATAAACCGAAACGAGAATGATTAGGGACCAAAAGAGCACAACAACCTCATCTTCTGTTTACAGAAACACCCACAAATTAGTTTTCATTACAATATACACCCAAAACAATACCGTAAAACAACAAACAAAGAGCAATCAAAGCCAGCGAACACGAAAAAGAAAATAATATTCTTTTGGTACAAACTCAATTAAAGATCTAAAAATCTCAAGCATCGTGCTCAGGATCTTCTTCCTCATCTTCATACTCCTCCTCATCAGCTGTAGCATCTTGGTATTGTTGATACTCAGCCACAAGGTCGTTCATGTTACTCTCTGCTTCCGTAAACTCCATCTCATCCATTCCTTCTCCTGTGTACCAATGCAAGAAAGCTTTTCTCCTGAACATTGCCGTGAACTGCTCGCTCACCCGTCTAAACATCTCCTGAATCGAAGTCGAGTTACCGATAAAAGTAGATGCCATTGAGAGACCCTTTGGAGGAATGTCACAGACACTAGACTTGACGTTGTTGGGGATCCATTCAACAAAATATGAAGAGTTTTTGTTCTGGACATTGATCATCTGTTCGTCTACTTCTTTTGTGCTCATTTTGCCACGGAACATTGCTGATGCAGTTAAGTAACGTCCGTGTCTTGGGTCAGCGGCATACATCATATTCTTGGCGTCCCACATTTGTTGAGTCAGTTCAGGTACTGATAGGGAACGGTATTGCTGAGAGCCACGGGATGTGAGAGGGGCGAAACCAACCATGAAGAAATGGAGACGTGGGAACGGGATTAGGTTGACCGCAAGCTTGCGGAGGTCAGAGTTAAGCTGACCAGGGAAACGAAGACAGCATGTGACACCGCTCATTGTGGCAGAGATCAGGTGGTTTAGATCTCCAACTGCAAATGACCAAAGCAAAAACAAGTTACTTGTTACATGTAAGAAGAGCTTGGTGGTCTCAAAATCAAAAGGTATGTCTTTTTTTACTCTTTAGAAATATGATAAGAGTTTATGCGTGATGTCATTTTCTGAAGTTTTTTGTTAGTGACTTAGTGATAAGAAACGAAAGCATTTAAGACCACACTTATCTTACAAGAGACAAGGACAGGAGACCAACCCAATTAATACCACTAGTAATTGTTTATCAAGCTGAGAGGTAAAACTAAAACTAGATTACTTTAATACATCGTTTTCAGAGTTATAACTTCTGACTCTAGACTCTATTAGTGATCAGTAATCTCATAATTAATCTCCAAAAGAATCAACATTTTAAACGCAACTAGATGGAAGGAAAAAAAATATAGCTTACAAGTTGGAGTGGCTAGCTTAAGAGTACGGAAGCAGATATCGTAGAGAGCTTCATTGTCCAAAACCATACATTCGTCAGCATTCTCAACAAGCTGATGCACAGAGAGTGTAGCGTTGTATGGCTCCACGACTGTGTCAGAGACTTTAGGAGATGGGAAAACTGAAAATGTGAGCATCATACGATCTGGATACTCTTCCCTTATCTTGGAGATGAGAAGTGTTCCCATGCCAGAACCAGTTCCTCCACCCAACGAGTGACAAACTTGAAACCCTATTCAACAAATTTCACCCATCTTTACAATTTAGTATTCCAATAGATAACTGAAAAATCTAATCATCTATATGCCACAGAGCTCTCTCTTCAAAAATAGAAGCAATAGATCTGTATGTTTCTCATCATCACTAGTTCACTATTCTAAATCCACTGCTCTAGACAATTCGAATTGACAAAATTAAAAGTGAAATTAAGCTCGATAGAGGAATGAACATGGAAATGGAGAATGAGTGAGTATTACCTTGTAAGCAGTCGCAATTCTCAGCCTCTTTTCTAACAACGTCGAGCACGGAATCGATCAACTCAGCTCCCTCTGTGTAGTGACCCTTCGCCCAGTTATTTCCGGCGCCGGATTGGCCGAAAACGAAGTTATCTGGCCGGAAAATCTGTCCGAAAGGGCCAGATCTGATGGAATCCATGGTTCCCGGCTCCAGATCCATAAGAACGGCGCGTGGTACGTACCTTCCACCGCTTGCCTCGTTGTAATAGACATTGATTCGCTCCAGCTGCAGATCGGAGTCGCCGTCGTACTTTCCCGTTGGGTCGATCCCGTGCTCGTTACAGATCACTTCCCAGAACTTAGCTCCGATTTGGTTGCCGCATTGACCACCTTGAATATGAAGGATTTCTCTCATTTTCCCGGGAAAATTTTGAAATAGAAACTGATTTGGCTCGCAGAAAAGAAAACGAGAGAAATGCCAACGCTTTTTTCTCGAGGCGATGGAGAAAACTTTGGAAGGGTACCGCTTGAATTCCGGATGGTCGCTAATTATATACGAGGGAAGAAAAGACACAAGGCTAAATATTTAGGGATATTTTTGGAAAATTGAACTTTGTTGATTAAAAAACAAAATTTTTAGTTGGTCGGTCATGGAATGAGCTGTAATAGTGACTGTTCTGTAGAAAAGGATAAGAAAAAGATAGATTGATTACAAATCAATTTATTATTATTGTTGTGATCTTGTCATAACACTTTAAACTGCAACAAACTTAATTATTAGGTATTTTTAAACAGAGGGAGTATTATATTAGGTATGTAACCAATTTGTTGTAGGTGAGATGGTTATAATTTGTTGGTTTAATCACTTGCTGTCCTACACTTCCCCAAGTCTGTATAATCATCTACATGCCCATAAACGTCGTAACAAATTAAAACAGTTGTATAACTAATCTGCTTATGGCCTATTTTATATCTAGAGATATTTATGTTTACAACCACACACGTTACAAAAGCATATATTGTGTAACACTATAAGTCTATAACCACAGATTCCACTTATAAGCTACATATATTAACGAAATGATGATGGTTATTAAATTTTATCGTGACGTCTAATAGACCACCGCATCAAATTTATCGTCAACCACCTTCAACTAATGTTTGTCGACACCGTATTGTCAAACAACGCATCCTAAGATGATAGATGCATGCGGATGAGTGATCCAATCTATATCTGAACAGAGAAGAGGTAGGTGATTAATCCGTTGATTAAGATTGGTTTAGTTAATATTTTAACCTTAACAATTTACAGACTTTTTTTTTTTTTTTTTTTTTGATATCTCAGAGGTAGATCCTAGATCTATGGAAGGATCCAGACTAATCTCCTAAGGGAGGTGCAACTCATGGATAGGCCTTCTCTCCGGATATTTAAATGGGCCGTAAGCAAGGGTTCATATCCATGTGGCCAAGCCAATTGACTAATAGCTCTGCGCTTGGGGGGAATCGATCCCTGGCCTCGACCAACATGGCGACTCCTCGCCAAGCGAAAACTACTAGACCAAGAGAACTTGGTTAAAGTATGAGGTTAAGGTATAATAACCCCTATCACTATAATTTCTGTTATTTTCTTATCTAAAAAAAAAACATTACTGTTTCTTGTCTAGTTTTTATGCGAGGAACGGATAATATTTGATTTAGCAACTCCGTTCGTTTTCAAGGAGAAATTATAGTGATAGGTTGCTCACTTGACACTGACCACATCGAGTTGGTGAATGATTATACGTCATAAGACGCCGCATCAAAATTCTAAAAATGCACAATCAATTAATCACATCAAAGTTTTATTTTGCTTAATAAAAATCGAAAGTAACACGATTTTAATATTTTATCAAGAAGATATCTTTATACCCTGATGACTAATCATAACTTTTATTGTTGTTAAAGATTAATCATAACTTTATTATTTGTCTATTGGAAAATGATTTAAGATTGAACTATTATAGTGTGTTTCATTTCCAAAAATATTTCTACTTTTATAAATACTTAACATGCTGAATAGTGATATATATACGTCTAAGAGAATATGTCACACATTTATATACTAATAATTAATATGTTAAATCATAGTGAATATGAGAATAAGTTACACATTTTTATAATGAAAATACAAATCCATTTAATAAATGAAATGTTTACATTAAAGTATTAGACTCAAATACTAACTATAATCCATTGTTAGTCTTGATTGTTGTGCCATGGTGCTACCAAGTTGGTGGACAGTGAACACATGTCACACATCCAATGTGGAACGTGCAATTTGGGATGGAAGTGACACAACATGAGCTTTGCACAGCTAATCTTTGAAAAGAGCCAAAAGAGGAACAACCTGGCACAGCCGTTGGTTTTCATTTTTGAATATGACGATTCGTTGGTCTCCGAGATCTAAGGCGTCTCTCTTAACTAACGGCCCAGATTCGATCCACCTCCTCTAGAAGATATATACCCAAACCATTCACCGCCATTGTCCCTATCAAATACCACCAACGCTAACCTCATAAGGGGCTAACAAAATCTCGGCGGTTTCTCTCGTCTGCCGACGACGCCTGTCCTTCGTCAGAGTCGCTGAGATCCGGCACTTCTCCTTCAGGTTCGTTGCTTCAATTCGATTCGCTTTGTGTGTTTTGAATCCTTATTTGTTTCCTCTTCAGATTTCTTTATGCGATAGATTTCATTTTGCTGAGATTTCCATGGAATTGGATAGCTAGGTTGATTCGATTTGGAATATATTGTTCTATCCTTCGAAGCTGACAAGTGTTTAGCAGGTTGATCTTGGTTCTTCAGCTGCTACAAAAAAAATCATAAGTTGAAAGAATTTCGCCAAATAAAATGCTCAATTGGTTGCCAGAGGAAAGATGTCGAGCTGGTAGAGTCTAATACGTTAGAAAATTTGTTTTTGTTGTGTTATAAGATATAACCACTGTAGAATTTGTTTTCATGAAAATGAAACGTGAGCCTCATTGTTTCTCACTGCAAGAATAGTGAATGGTTCAGTGAAACGAACTTTGATTGACCCATCGTTCCCATTTTTCTCCAATGGTTATAGGCTAGGTATCTTTTAGATTGTGTTTCTCAAATCAACCAGGAATTGATGTTTGAAACCTGGCAGCTAGTGAACTGTGTTTTTTTTTTGTTTCCTTTGATGTTAAATTGTGGCTTGCCTAGATTTGGTGCTTATGTATTTGGTGGTGGGTCCTTGGAGGAGAATGAATTTAAAAGCACATAAGAGCTGTGTCGTACCTTCTAGTTTTTTAATGATTGTTTATGTGACTTTCATCTAATATTTCAACTAACACTTGCTTTTTGTGCTTGGATTTCAATTTTATGGTTTTGTTGTGGGACCAATTAGCCTAGTTATATCAGGCCTCTAATCTGGCTAAGAAAAATAAATTCTCAGCTGACAAAGGAAACTAAACTAGTGAAGAGAACTTGTACATTTATATATTTGGCATGCTGAAGCTGACATCAGTTGTTTCATTATGTCACCCTGCTTCCTCTACTTAAGAATTACAGTAGTGTAAGAGCATTGCAGCATATGATTTTTTCTTGATATCTATTTTCTTTAATTTTTCAGTACAGTAAAAGGTCTGCAAAATGGTTGCTAAGGGATTCACTGTGGATCTTAATAAACCCCTTGTATTTCAGGTAAATACTGTTTCCCAAAGGTTTTAAATAATTGATTTCAACATTGCCTTGAGACCATAATTAGCCACTATTGACTTCTCTTCTTTCTTAGAGCTAACTATAGTTACGTTCCCTTTTCAATCCCTCTTGCGATTGCTTTGGATGTTTTACAGGTTGGTCATCTTGAAGAAGATTATGAGGAATGGGTTCACCAACCTATTGTGACCAAGGAAGGCCCTCGGTTTTTCGAGAGTGACTTTTGGGAGGTATATCAGTTTGTTTTTCTCATCCTCTTTTTTTTTTTTTTTTTTTTTTCTTTTCATTTTCCATGTAGACTTTTAAACAGGCAATATCAATAATATCTGATCCTCCATCATCTGACGTATTCGCAATGAAACAGTTCTTGACCCTTACGGTTTGGTGGGCTATTCCTGTCATTTGGTTGCCAGTTGTAGTCTGGTGCATATCAAAGTCAGTAAGCATGGGCCTTTCCCTTCCAGAAATCGTCCCATTGTTTGTCTTGGGAATATTTATCTGGACGTTTATAGAATACACTCTTCACCGGTTCCTCTTCCACATAAAAACAAAGAGTTACTGGTTCGTCATTCTCTCTCTCTCTCTCTCTCACTCTCTCTCTCTTTCTCTCTGTGTTACATTTCATATACATAGATAGATAGTACTCTCTATAAAAACCTCTTCAAACAGACGAAATTCCTGGAAACTTTATTCCAGTCAGATGCTAATGTTTTTGTGGAACCATTCCAGGGGAAACACTGCACACTATCTGCTTCACGGATGTCATCACAAGCACCCAATGGACCACCTTCGACTTGTCTTTCCTCCTACTGCAACAGCGATTCTATGCTTTCCCGTAAGCATCTATACTGTTTCGCCGTTCTACCTGTTTTCACAGCTAACTCTAAACCCTGAACCGTCTTTCTTTCTTGTGTCCCAGTTCTGGAAACTTGTGAAGCTTTTCGCAACTCCCTCAATGACCCCTGCATTGTTTGGTGGAGGCATGCTCGGGTATGTGGTGTACGATGTTACTCATTATTACCTTCACCATGCCCAACCAACTAGAACAGTGACCAAAAATCTCAAGGTAAAAACAATGCCAAGTCTTTCTTAGACCTGACTAATCTCGGTTAAAGAGAGCTGTATGGTTAAAACCCGTGGACTTATTGGCTCTGTTTTTTGGTGATTCTGCAGAAATATCATTTGAATCATCACTTCAGGATTCAAGACAAAGGATTTGGTATAACCTCGTCGTTATGGGACATAGTGTTTGGGACACTTCCAACTACTAAAGCCCCCAAAAAAGGGCAATAGTACTAAGAGGCCAAATGAAAATGAACATTTCAATACATTTAATCTTAAGTTTTTAATCATCCTTATGAGTTTTGAGATGTTTATCTGAGGTTTCATTTGGATCACTGTCTTTGTAAATCAATGCTTCTCATCCTATATAATATTTTTGGTTTGGTACTCAGCGAAAGCAATCAAAACTATTTTACTTACGTCCCTGTCAAAGGTTCTGAATTTTTCTGTTAATTCTAGTCGAGATATATTGCAATAACTATTAGTATATTCAAAACTTAAAAGTCGATGGTTATATTCTCCACCTAAATTTTCAATTACGTGTGTCCCATAAAACTTTAGTTTCAGATGTAACTACACCAAAAACCTTTAACGTGTAAATCTCCACCAAACTTTAATTTTGGATTACACCTCCATCATCGATTTTAAGAAATAACTCAAAACCCAATTGCTTATAACAAACTAAACCTTCTCTTTCTTTTGAAGGTTTCAAGAAAAAGAAAAAAAAACATGATAGACAAAGAGAAAAGAACTAGGCTCGGCCCAAAAGATAAACGGGCTCGCAATCACTTAAAACCACTAATTTATTTTATTGTTTTAGTACCCAATCATTTTGTTTTTGTTTTTTTCACTAAAGAGTTGTTGTTTGATAAAATACTTATACACAATTTTAACAATTTTAAAGGTAATATTATTTTTGATATTATGAATAATAAATAGAGAGAGGGCCACCAAAAAAAATTGTTTCGGACCACAATTTTTATTGGAGCGATCCTCCGAAGAACATTAGAAACAAAAAAACCAAGAGAGAAAGAGATTTCCTTGCGTCTATTGCTTTGAAGGAGGAGATTTCTAACATGAGTATTTTTACTCTGTAAATACTCTGTATAGTATAGGTTAGTAATAGGTGTATGTTAGCATATTATTAAGCTTATGTTAGCATTCTATTTACTTGTATAAAAGGGATTTATATTGTACATAGTGGAATTAATGAGAAAATATCAATTCTTTAAGTTCATCGTCTTTTTCCCTGAGTTTGTTACAGCTTAAACTTGGAGTTTGTTATGGTATCAGAGCTCTTCCGATCATGAGTGCTTCTAGATTCGACCTGTTTCTCATTCATCTCTTTGCGATCTTCTTTGATTTTGTTGTATCATCTTCATCGCGATTTTACAATCTGTAATCGCGATCTTGTTCTGATTCTTTTCGTTCTTTCTTTGACCTAATTGCTTCTGATTCTCTCTTTTTCATCAAATCGGAGCAATCTCTTCCATTTAGCATCAGATCTCTTCAAATCATGGGATCCAGTTTCAATCTGCCGCCGATAGATGATACAACGCCGATTCCACTGTTGAATCGAGCTTCGATCTCTTTGAATTCGTCAAATCCACAACAACAACACACTGATTATTATGATAATCCGTATTTTCTTCACAGTTCTGACCACGCCGAACTTCAATTAGTCACCGATCATCTGACTACCGGTGCTGATTTTCATTCGTGGAGGAGATCAGTTCGCATGGCTTTGAATGTCAGAAATAAGCTGGGATTCATTGATGGTACAATTTCTAAACCTCCTCTTGATCATCGTGATTTTGGATCTTGGTCTAGATGTAATGATATGGTCATTACTTGGTTAATGAATTCGGTATCAAAGAAGATAGGCCATAGTCTCTTGTTCATGTCGACTGTTGAGTGTATATGGAACAATTTGAATACTCGTTTTAAGCAGGATGATGCTCCTAGAGTTTATGATATTGAGCAGAGATTGAGTAATATTCAACAAGGTTCTCTTGATATTAGTTCATATTATACAGAATTGGTTACTCTTTGGGAAGAGCATAAGAACTATATTGAGTTGCTTGTTTGTACTTGTGGAAGATGTGAATGTAATACAGCTTTACTTTGGGAAAGACTGCAACAACGAAGTCGAGTTACCAAATTTCTAATGGGACTCAATGAAGCTTATGAGAAAACTAAGAGGCATATTCTGATGCTTAAACCTATACCAAGTATTGAGGAAGCTTATAATATTGTAGCTCAAGATGAGCGAAAACGAGTTGTCAAGCATGTTATCAAATCTGAAAATGCTGCTTTTCAAGCAATGAGTTTTTTTGATGGAGGTCAAATGTATGGAGATCAATCGTATGGTGGCCAAGCTTATATTAATGATCAAACTGAGCTTGTTGCAGCCTATAATACGTATAGACCAAGAGGAGGAAATCGTCCAGTTTGTACTTACTGTGGCAAACAAGGACATACTATACAGAAGTGTTACAAGGTTCATGGATTCCCACCTGGTTATAAGCAGAATACTCAGTCTCAGGGAATTCCTTCTCCAACTACCTTTGTTCCTAGGAATCAATCTACTTTTACTCCAAGGCCACAATTCATTTCAAGACCACAGTTTACTCCTTCAGTCAATTCTAATCCTCCATCGAATTTCAATCCTCAACAAAGATCAGTTGCAAATGTATTATCTGGAGTATCTTCATTTGCTCCAATGCCTTATTATCCTCCTCCAGCTGTGAATGCTGTTAATCTGGATATTGGACAGATGTCCCAAACTCAACTCCAGACACTAATGCAACAATTAGGTGCACATGTTCGAGCTTCAGAGCCTCCAGCTCCTCCTGGTCAATCTTTCATTTCAGAAAATGGTGTTATGGCTATGCAATCATCTTCTGGTATTATTCTTAACCTTTCTTCCAATCTCAGATATGAAAATCATACCCTCACCTTCCAACATCAATGCCTTTCTTCTTTATAAACTTCCTTACCTAATGGTTCTTGGATAATTGATAGTGGAGCTACAAGTCATGTCTGTAGTGATCTCTCAAAATTTACAGAAATAAGATTAGTGTTTGGTATTACTGTGGCACTACCTAATGGCATTAGATTACAGATTGAGCATATATAAACCATTAGATTGTCTGATTCTTTGGTTCTTCATGATGTTTTACATGTTCCATCTTTTCATTTCAATCTTATAAGTGTGAGTAGTTTATTGCATTATAATCAATGTTTTGCTCATTTTTACCCTACTTTGTGTTTGATTCAGGGGTCTTCTCCGGGATTGATGATTGGAAAGGGTAGTCTCATTAATAACCTTTACATTCTTGATATCAATTCACTTGCACCATCTACTATTTCGACTCATTTCTGTGGATCCTTGTCAACTGATGTGACTCTTTGGCATCAGCGCCTTGGTCATCCATCATTTGCCAACTTACAAGTATTGTCAGGTATTCTTTCTCTTTCTAAATATAGTTTGTCTAGTGATCATCATTGTCCAGTTTGTCCATTAGCTAAACAATGGCGTCTGTCATTTCCTTTTCATAATCATGTGTCATCTAATCCATTTGATTTAGTCCATTTAGATATTTGGGGTCCTTGTCGAATTGAGTCGGTTGATGGTTATGAATACTTTCTTACCATAGTTGATGATTGTACTCGAGTCACATGAGTTTATATGATGAAAAATAAAAGTGAAGTTTCAACAATCTTTCCTGCTTTTGTGAAGCATGTTTTAACACAGTATAACACTCAAATAAAAGCTATAAGAAGTGATAATGCCCCTGAATTAGCCTTTACTGCATTATTAAAAGAACATAGCACGACTCATTATTTTTCATGTGCATACACACCACAGCATAACTCAGTTGTTGAAAGAAAACATCAGCATTTACTTAATGTAGCTCAAGCTCTCCTTTTTCAATCTAATGTTCCTTTGGTTTATTGGAGTGACTGTGTTAACACAGCTGCCTTTTTGATCAATAGAACACCTTCTCCTTTATTGAACAATATGACACCTTATGAGAAACTTGTTAACAAGGCACCTGATTATTCTCAACTTAAAAGTTTTGGTTGTCTTTGTTATGTTAGTACTTTGGAGAAAGATATATCCAAATTTACTCCTCGAGCTCAGTCATATGTTTTCTTAGGATATCCTTCGGGTTATAAAGGGTACAAAGTTCTTAATATAAAGACTAATATAATCAGTATCTCTCGGAATGTTACTTTTCATGAAACTGTTTTTTCATTCAAAACATCCAATAATTTGGATCATGATTTCTTTTCCAATCTTATTTTACCTTTACCAGTTCCTTATTTGTCTGATTCATCTTTTCCTGCGGCATCATCACCTGAATTGCCCCCAGTTATTTTGTCTCGGACCACTGCACTTTCTTCTGCATCTGTGCCTGCTGCATCTTCTACATCTTCTAGTATTGCTACATCATCTTTACATGTATCTGGTTCTCCTGTATCATCATCATCTCCATCTAATCCTGTCTCATCATCATCTTTTGTATCATCTAGAGCCATAGTCTCTACACAGTCTAATGCATATGTAGCATCATCTAGTTTAGTGCCTCTGGTTACTGTTCCAGTTTTGCCAGATACTAGTGTGATTTCTGTTCCTATTGTCAGACCTAAAAGACAGACTAAGGCTCCTAGTTATTTATCCGAGTATTATTGTGCCCTTGCTCAACTTACACCACCTTTACCACCGAATCATACCACTCCCTATCCTTTATCTTCTGTCATTTCCTATAATAAATTCACCCAACCATATTGTGCCTCTCTTTTATCGTACTCCAATGAAACAGAACCTAAAACCTTTAAGCAAGCCATAATGCATGAGAAATAGAGGGGCACCTTTGGTGAGGAGCTTCATGCTATGGAACAAAATAGAACATGGAGCATTTGCTCATTGCCGTCTGGGAAAAATGTGGTTGGCTGCAAATGGGTTTTTACCATTAAGTATAATTCTGATGGCACTATTGAGAGATATAAAGCAAGATTAGTTGCAAAGGGTTTTACACAACAAAAGGGTGTGGATTTCAATGAAACTTTTTCTCCTGTTTATAAACTAACAAGTGTGAAGTTGATGCTAGGTTTGGCTGCCAAACAAGGCTGGGAATTATCACAAATGGATGTCTTTAATGCCTTCTTGCATAGTGAATTGGAAGAGGAAATCTACATGAGTCTTCCTTAAGGATCCACTCCAGGTCCTAATGAAACTCTTGTTCCTAATCATGTTTGTAAACTTCATAAATGCATATATGGTTTGAAGCAAGCTTCTAGACAGTAGAATCAATTATTCACTAAGGTGCTATTGAGCGATGGGTTCATCCAGTCTAAAGCTGATACCACTCTCTTTGTTAAGTTCAAGGCGACTAGTTTTATAGCTCTGTTGGTTTATGTGGATGATATAGCTATTGCTAGTAATAATCCTGATGATTTGGCTACTCTTAAGAAGGTTATGTCGAATGCTTTCAAGATCAAAGATTTGGGTCCTTTACGGTTCTTTCTTAGTCTGGAAATTGTAAGGACTTCCAAAAAGATTTATGTTTGCCAACGAAAGTATGCCTTGGATTTGTTAGAAGATGCATGTCTTCTTACGTGTAAGCCCAATACAATGCCCATGGATCCATATGTACATCTTAGTAAAGATACTGGCCAACCTTTGGATTCTACCATACCTTATTGTGAACTCATTGGCCGTCTCTTATATCTTACTATCACCAGGCCATATATTACTTTTGCAGTCCATCGTCTCAGCCAGTTTATGCAATTTCCAACAGATGTACATCTCTAAGCTGCGCATAGAATACTCAAATATATCAAAGGAGATCCAGGCCAGGGTCTTTTCTATTCGGCTACCACTGATTTGTGTGTCAATGCCTTTGCTGATGCTGATTAGGGGTCCTATCCTGATACAAGGAGGTCTATTTCTGGCTTTTGTGTTTTTCTTGGGACTTCTCTTACTAGCTGGAAGTCAAGGAAACAACAAGTGGTCAGCCGAAGTAGTATTGAAGCTGAGTATAAGAGTATGGCTGATGTTACAAAGGAGATAATCTGGATTCAATAGCTCTTGGCTGATTTCCGAATACCACTTACTGCTACAACCAAATTGTTTTGTGATAACAAGTCAGCCATCTATATTGCTACGAATCCGGTGTTTCATGAGCAGACAAAACATATTGAAATTGACTGTCATGCAATTCGGGATTTGATCAAAGATGGCACTCTGAAGGCTATTCATGTTACCACGGACAATCAGCTCGCTGATATATTGACTAAGCCTCTTCATCGTGGACCATTTCATTTTTTCCTTAGTCGGTTATCAGTTTCAAGGCTTTATTCTCCTTCCACGAGCTCCGCGAGTTCGGCTTCAAAAGCTTGCGGGGGCGTAACATGAGTATTTTTACTCTATAAATACTCTGTATAGTATAGGTTAGTAATAGGTGTATGTTAGCATTCTATTTACTTGTATAAAAGGGATCTATACTGTACATAGTGGAATTAATGAGAAAATATCAATTCTTCAAGTTCATCGTCTTCTTCCCTGAGTTTGTTACAGCTTAAACTTGGAGTTTGTTAATTTCGATTTAAGGATTGTGATGAGGTAAGCGATTCAAACCCTAATTCCTTGTTGAATGAAACCCAAAATTTGGAATTTAATCTCAAAAATTTCAATTTATTCATATAGATCTAGCCTTTAATTTCGATAATTAAGATTTCGAACCATGATTCAATGTTGTCATTGTTCATTTTCGATTGCTTTTTTTTGTTGTCTCTCTCATATCTAAAATCGTTGACATATGTGGTGAATGGTTGATTGATACGAATTATTAGTTACCCATGATTGCTTTATTCTTTTTGAATTAGATTATGTTTGGAGATTTGTTCAACAGTGATCGTTGTAAAAACAGTTGGTTTGTTTCCTTCTTGGAAGATTTGGATTATTGAAGTTGTGTATTGACATTTGACAACCTAAATGCTTTGTTTGTTTGTGTGGTTTATTTTCTTCAGAGCCAAATGATCATATTTTTCTCTGTTCTAATTCGACCAAAATCAGCTATTTCAAGTGAGTCTTCTCTATTCTAATTCGATCATAATCAAATCTGTGTTTTTCTCGTATTCTTAATTCTTAGGGGCGTGTATTGAAACATTTTGAGAGATTTGAGTTCAAATGACAAATCATGTGTCATTGAAACATGAATTTCAAAACATCTTTTAAAATCCAGTGTTATTGGATTAATTATTTTAAAATGTACAATCAAATCTACTGTTATTGAATACATTTTAAGAATTGCATTTGAAAGTTTCAGCTGAGATTTCAAGGGATTTCTTAGTTAAAAATTCGAAGATTAAAATCTCATGGTTTTATGTGAGATTTCATAGAATTTAATAACAAAATTTCTAATTCACCAAAATTCAACTAAATCATCTCAAATCTCTCTAATTTATTTTTCCACTTAAATATATTAAAGATAGATGGAGTTATAAACAAAAGAAATAACCATAGAAACTAAGCCGAAAAATATTAAAATCTCCAGTGACAATATTCCTAAAAAAGGCCTAAAAAGGGAGATAATTTTGAAAACTACAAACCAAAACCGCTAAAGCTAATTTTTATCAATTAAATCTTAATATATTCATCGGATTTTTTCCGAGATCAGAAACTATTTTGATGTTGATGGAAACCACAAACTTCATTGAAAACTTCCGGTATTCGCATCCTCGCTTGATGTTTGGTAGACTTCTGAAATTAAAACATATGCTTACTTACTCTAGCTTGATAGACTTCTGTCTTGAGGTTTTAAAACCATTTGTTAATCGCCGACATCGATAACATCAAAATGTACTCAACTAATGTCTTATTGAGAGAAAACAATAACTTATCAGATCTCGATCAGATCTGGTCTTGAACTCGAATGGAGGAAATTGGAAAAGTTGCACAACCGCTTCACTTGCCACCGTTGATGTGGAATGTTGTAGATCAACCAGTTAAAAGCCAAGAGAAGAAATCAACAAAAGAGAAGAAAAAACTGCAATAAAAACTTTGCCCGAAACAGCGAATCACCAAAACACAAGAGAAAGAGGTACTTTCGGTTTCATCGGACAAGCCTAAATGCGAAGGATTAGCCGGAGGATCGTTGCCAATGTTCTTCACTTATAGATATGTCGAAAAAACCATTGATTCTCTCATTCGCTATTCAAAGAAATCAACGTATAGCTACAAAAATAAAGATATCAATCGTAATTCAACTGACAGTGGAGGAATCGGTCTGATTCTATCTCTCTTCCTTCCGTTTGAATAAAGGAAGGATCCCAAAGAATCGATCTTTCTTTTAGTTGTTGAATCTCTCTTTGATGGAGCTGTGGAAGTCTCTGGCTATCAGTTGAAAAAAGTTATTTATTCATCCAATACATTTTTTAGTGTAGTTATACTCCGAAACGAGAGGGATAAAAACTTAATTAAAACTTTAGAGGTCTATAACCCCGTTGACCCAAATTTAAAAGATAAACCAAATATGGGAATAATTAAAAAAAAAAATCATTTAGTGGGCTGGGCCTGGTTAAAGAGAAAAAATCAACAGTTTGACTCACCGACCCTCCCGGAGATCCAACTGCTCGCGGTCTCATCTGACTCGTCTTCCTTCTTCTCAAACTCTACATCTTCCTTCTTTCTACTGCTAACTGAAAAATAGGGTTTAGGGTTTTTGATTTTCGTTATCGATTAGGTTCTCACTACTTCGATTCTGTTTAATGACGTTTAATTTTCCATTTATGTGAGGTTTTATTTTACAATCGGAGGAGTTCTCCCGGCAATGGCGACGGAAAATGCTCAACCTGAGCTGGCTTCAGGAAACCCTTGCTGCCGTGCGGTAAGTATTTCTCTTGAGTTTTCGATTTCATCCATTACAGTGTTTTGCGATTTTCTTATAAAAATTATCTCTATTTTTCTTTTCTTTCGACTATGATTCAGTGGCAAAAGAAGTACAAAGACATGAAGGAGAGGCGAGATGGTTTAAAAGAATCGGCAACTCTTCTTCGAATGCATCTAGATGATGCTAATGCTAAAAAAACCGATCTCCAGAAAAGTAAGAGGATACAATATTCTAGTTTCTTCTTATCAAAATTATATATAGATAGAGAGCGATATAGATGCTTTGAAACTGGAATTTGAAACTGTGTTTATTAGCTAGTGATAGAGATTAAGTTACGTTCACTACTAGTGGCAGAGATCAGCTCGCTGCCTTTTGATGTTTTGTGTTTCTGTTGCTGATTAATTTTTGTTATGGTAATTTTCCTCGAGATTTTAGTTTAGCCATAAATAGTAGAGATGATTATCGTTGTAGTGTTGGCTGGAAAGATGTTGTTGTTAGTCTAGTTCTCAATCTTATTGTATTTTTAACTGCTGTCTGCTTACTTTCTATCTAAATTATACAGAACTTGAGAAGATGGTGGCTGACAGAGACACTAAGGAAAATGGTTCAGCGGTAAAAGCATCTTTCGAGAAAGAAATTTCTGATTTGAAGTGTGAGATATTGTCTTTGCAACAAAGATTGGAGCAAACCCTTAGAGAAAAAAGTGAAGAAACTAAGCGTCTTCAGGACCAATCTTCTAGTAGAGAAAAGGAGATTAATGAACTGAAGGACCTCCTTAAAAAAGAAACATTAAGGGCAGATAATTCTGAAGACGAGAGGGAAAAAGTTCGTAAAGAATTGAACAAGACAAAGGCTCTGATAGTAAAAGATGAGGAGGAGAGCAAGCCACATGTTCCTGAAGTGAATAAGGAAATAAGTCTGGTTAAAAATCTTCTTGCAAGTGAGAGGCAGAAAACAGAGGCTGAGAGGAAGAAAGCAGAATCAGAGAAAATGAAAGCTGATCAGTATCTTTCCGAGTTGGAGCTGTTAAGAACTACAGCGCATAAGACTAGTTCTAATTTGCTTACTTTGACCTCCAATCTTGAGACTGTGAAAAAACAGATTGAGTTTGAAAAACAAAGAACACTGAAAGAGAAAAAACGTGCAGATATGGAGAGTGCAAAAGCTAGGGAACATATGAAGCTAGCAGAAGCTATGTCTAAGAAGTTTGAAATTGTTAAAGCAAAAAACGAAGAGCTCAAGAAAGAAACGGAATTGCAGAGCACTAGTAGCAAATTAAAGTATGATGAAAACTCGGCAAAACTGGAAGAGAAAATAAGGCTCCTTGAGATGAATAAGGAAACAGCCATGGACTGGAAATCTCGTGCTGATGATCTGACTCAGCAGTTACAAGAAGCACAATTAGTGACTGAAGGTTTGAAGAAACAAGTGCATGAGCTTTCACTTACCCAGAAATCCATCAAGACTCGCTCTATTTCTCCTCAGAAAGTCAGAGATCTGGAAAAAGCTGAAATGAGGCTTTTGAAAAAAAAGCTGAAGTTTGAGAAAAACTGTGCAAAGCACTCCGAAAAAGTGGCTAAATTTGAAACATTTCGAAGGGAATTTCAGGCCGAAGAGCTAGGTCGATTAAAACTGGTGTTTGGTAGTCTTACGAATCGCATGAACCTACTGGATGCAGGTACATCTGGCCTTGGAAAGGTTTGTTTCTGCCATATATTTCTTACTATGCTTCCTTCTCATCCTAATTTGAAAATTGGCTTGGTGACCATAGACATGTTTTGAAATTTGATACTTTCTTTGTTACCGGTTTTCAGACATTAGATTACATGATGGATCTTTTGTTGTTGACATAGTGGATAAAAAAGAAACATGTTAGAATATCCTAGGTTTACTTGTGTGGCTCAAACTTTCTCAGTTTAGTTGAAACAGTCAGTTGAAGTTATCTGAGCATGAACACTTTGGCTGTACTCTGTTGGAGTTCTTGAGGTTATTGTAATTAGCGACATTGAATCCGAGTGTAGAAGGTGAAAGCATTTAATCTGTTTTAATCTTTGAAATAGTGTCTTCTATCTTAGCATGGACTCTTTACAACATAATGTCACTTTTATACTTTACTGTTTTTTGTTTCATTTTAATTCCTTATGTTTATCTTAATGCTATGCAGGCAAAGGGATGCAGGAAACTGCAGAAGCTACAATCACATAAGAACGATAATGGTGAAAAGCATTCTGATGCAAGATGCCATTTGGTAGCTACTTCTGATTCTCAGGAGCAGGCTTGCAAGTTGTCTGCCCACTTAATTCCTAAATCTGGACGGGGCGTGAGTGAGTCTGTCTCAGGTACTACTTCTCAATTGGACTCTCCTACTGGAGGCTCTAAAAAATTAAAGAGTTCTGGAGTAATTTCCAGCGCTACATCGTTTTCTGATGGGCAGTTACTGGCCTCACAGGGAAGAGATAAACCGAATATCCAACCAACAAAATCAAGTATGTTCCAGAAAATTTCCGAGACCTGGAGAAATGGAAATCTCTGTTTGGTAGCTGAAAACTCTCTTCAAATTCGTCAGAAAGATAGCCACGAGGTAGTTGGTGAGAACTCTCGGAAAAGAAAAAAAATGTTGGAGGCAGTTGTGTCGCGTAAGCATCTATCCTCTGATAATAAAAAGAAAAATTTGCAGATTGGAGAGAAGATGGTTAGCTTGCAGTCTATGGCTGTAGAAACTGGGCATAAGCCTTTAGAAAAGAAAGAAGCCTTGATCCCTGATTTGCAAGGTGGCTCCTCTGCAAATGACATTACAATTTCCAAGAAAAGAAGGGTTTCTTGTAATAAGAAGACAATTATACAGAATTCTCTTGCATTTAACGGGTCAGGTAAGACTCCAGGAAATATAGCTGGGATCTCTACTGCTAAAGGGCATGATGCGACAACATTATTTCCAGAGGATGTTTTTGCTACAGATTATATGAAGTTGCTGGAGTTGGATAACTCGGAAGAAGAAAGTTATTACCAGATGGCGAGAGAATCGTTTCTGTCCCTGGATCTTCCTCAGGTAAACTTTTTGGGTGGTGAGATCGTGAATGAGGACAAAAATCTTGCTAGGGCTCTTGACTTGGCTGCTAATAACAGCATGGATTTACCTGAGACCATAATTTTTAGTGAAACTCCTAGTCTCAACACTCGGAATGATTTAGTGACAGTCAAAATGTCACCCATGTCGACAGCGTTGCATGGTCATATTCTTAAACACTTTGTTGTGTTTTCAAATATTGAAGACCAGAACAGTATCATCAAAATTTTCCATGCTGCAAACAATTGTGTTCAGCGATGCCAGTCAGTTACAAGAGCACAGTGGGCAGTGCCAGCAATTCTGTCTTCTTTAAAATTGAAAGAAAACCTTTTGGCCCAGTAAGTTATTCTGCTCTCTGATTCTTTTTCAATGCATGATAGCGATTTATATTTCCTTTTTCAACTCCATCAGTAAACTAGTGTTAGGCCCTAATATATAGCCTTTTTTTTCTTTTCAGCGAAAGGGTCTGTGTGTTCCTCTCCTTACTGCTGCATAACTTCTCTGTAGTTTCCTCAACGAAAATTGGGAACACTTTGAATGTTGATTCTTTTTCCTGCTTGGAGTGTTTCTCGAAGCATATATATGGTGGTATGTCCCAAACCCGTTCCTGTTCTTTTTCTTCTCAAAACTAGAGATTTCAGTCTGCTTTTGATTAAATGTTTTAATTTATTGAGCTTGCAATTTTCTTGTGTAGTTACGGCTGATACTGAAGCTGGAGTTATGCTTTCTGAATTTAGAGAAGAACTCCTTAGTCTCCTTCAGGACCTCCTTTCCGAGCAGAGGGTATTGTTTTCTGTTAAATCCTCAGAAACATCTGAATCTGATCTAAGCATCCATGTCACCCTGAATGAAGAAGATGTAGCTCTCGTCAGCAGAATTGCTCTAATAGATCATTTGGTGGCTGGAAGCGCTATTTTGGCAGCAATATGTACTGCAGGGGATTGTATTGGATTTATATGCGAAGCTTCCTTTGAAATTCTGCACAAGCACACTCATGAGAAGACCTCAGTGCTACTGACCATTCTTCATGTTTTTGCTTACGTTGCTGGAGAGAAAATGGTGTCCCCTAGTGAGCTTGACATATCAATTGCAGTGTTGAAATCTATCGTCATGTTTCTAGAGAACAAACATTTTGGTACTGCGGAGGGAAATGCTAAGTTGCACCCAGGCAATAACAAGTGTCCATTCTCAGACAGGTCTTCCTCGCTGGAGGCTATGGCATCTATGCTCATGGAAATTCTTCAGGAGTTTACTCAATCTAATACGTTGCATCAAAGCTTGACCGGTTCATTGGGTTGTAGTCATCTAGAGAAGACCGAGTTTAGGCCTGCACACAAAGATTTCCTGTGCGTATTGACCAGGGGTCAAAGTGTTAATCTCTGTGACATTCTGTCACTGGTGGAGCTTATTGCTTGTTACGCGGTACGTAGTTAGGAATTTACAAGAGCATTTTCAACCTTGAGGCAATGTTTTGCTAATTTATGTTGTCTACTGAACTAATTTGATCTTATCTCTAAATGCAGGCATGGGATTGGACTAGTGCGAACATTGTTGTTCCACTGCTTAAGATGCTGGGAGTGCCATTACCAATGAACCTCTCTGTTGCAATCGTCTCTCTTCTCGGGCAACTTAGCAGGTAATACTATAACTGTCTCTTTATACAGGAGGACCAATCTGATGTAATAATATCCAATATCTCCTCTCTTACTTCTTTTTTGGGTTTTTCAGTATTGGAGTAGATGCTGGTGGCTATGAAAATGAAGGAGTCTCAATCATGAGAGAGAAACTGTCAGCATTTCTGCAGTGTGAGACCACTCTAAAGGCTGGTTTTGCAGTCCAAATAGCAACTGTGAGCTCCCTCCTGAAGACGATGCAGCTGGATTTCCCAAAAGCCATTCAAGGGAAAACCACCATGCTTCCACTGGGTTCTGGCGACCACAGCTTACCTGCGTCAGGCAATTTGGTGACCAAGTGGTTCTCGTTGTTGAGCGACGAACAACGAGTTTTCACATCTGATTTCTTACAAACATCTGTTGTTAGATGATTCCTTAGTTCGAAAATCATCAAAAGCAGTAAAATTTTGGATATGTCTCTCACAGTTTGATTCTTCTTCATTGACTGATCTCTTTAGGTTCAAGGATTCAGATATGAATGAAGATTCCATTGAGATTGCACCTTATTTTCCTTTTTGCCTAAAGTACAAAGCACTATAGTAGTCTAGTACATGTAGTAGTCGAATTCGGATTCTTATGAAAATATCTATTTAGTATAATATAATCCAAAAACAAATTATAAGTTTCAAATAAAGCTAAGCCACAATACCACATCACCTTCAGCGAAGATTATTATCTCAAAACAGAATGTCGATTGCTCCTATGACAAAACCCAAATCCATTATTTTGTATATAAATTTTTCTTATCAAACTTTAAAACCCATTAACCAACGAACTTCACTCCATCATGATCAACCAATCTTTGTGGGAACACTTTGTTCATGCCTGAAGAAATTATCAGGGTCAAACTCACCTTTAATCTTCACCAACCTCTGAAAACTCCCCTTGAAATACTTAGTCCCCCACTCTCTAGCATCACTCTCTTCTTCATTCATCCCCAAATCAAGATCCCTATAATTCACATACGCCTGTCTCGGGTTCTTCAATACGTACTGCTCCATGTAACTATACATGTCCCTTATCCACTTCATATGCCTCGCCTCACTCACTTTCCCATCTTGCCATAAGCTTAGCCACTGAATCTTGAACAACGTACCGTTCCTATGAGGGAAAGGTATCTCTGATTCAGGAATCCTCGACATCATTCCTCCGTAAGGGTTCCATATCGTTAACGGTGAATCTTCTTCTAGAAACCTCTTCCATAATCCTTCTAAGCCTTCCACTGGAATTGGCTCTTTCACAAAGTCTGACTTGGCCTTGAAGTGATTCTTGAACAATGATTTTCCTTCGAGTAAAGCTTCTGGTGCTGCACTGTTTGGAAATCCGGCAATGTACATTACTGATTTGATCCAGCTCATCTCGGTGCAGTCCTTCTTGGTCAGTCCTAGCTCAGGGAAACTCTTCTGCATCACCTGTAGGGGTTGAAATTGTCAAATTAATAAGTTTATTGCTTGAATTGTAAGAACCAAAAAAGATAAAATTAAGAGTTCAAATTTAGACCCATAAGTTCGAATTTTTAACATCATAGTACCTGCATGAGCCGATTCGAGTCGCCGAGAAACTGAGCTTGATACGACATCGAGATGGTTCGATTTCCAGGTTTGGTGGTTTTGCTCGCCGGAGAAATAATCACGCGAATGAAGAGATCATCGTCAAGCTTATCAGCGACTTGTTGTCATTTGTACAAAACCTTAGTTCCGTCTTGCTCAAGCGTTTTCGTGACTATGAATACCGTAACGGTGGATGGAACAGGGACGAGCTTGATCTTCCAGGCAAGGATCACGCCGAAGCTTCCACCGCCACCACCGCGAATAGCCCAGAAGACGTCTTCTCCCATAGCCGCGCGATCAAGGATCTTGCCGTTGGCGTCGACGATTCTAGCGTCGAGGACATTGTCACCGCCGAGACCAAATTTACGCATCATGGAACCATACGCTCCGCCGACTAAATGGCCGCCGATGCCAAGGCTGGAGCATAAACCCGCGGGAAAACCATGGGTTTGGCTTTTCTCTTGGATCCTTTGAACCGGGAAACAAAAAATGATTAAATTACTGGAACATTAACCAAACCTTAACCGTGCTCAATTTGATTTTACTTTGGTTTGGTTCCAAGAATTGGTTAAATGGAAACTGGTTGTCATAAGAGCATCATTATTGGGAGAAACCCAAATAAGTTTCTTAAGTATTATTTTAATATAAATATGAAGTTAAGAAACTGTGTTAAGAAACTGTGTTAAGAAACTTCTATTTTTGCTGATTTATTGGTAGAACCCCTAATGGGGTTCTTAAAAAAAAAATTAAAATTAATTATTTTTTTATAAATAGAATTTATTTTATTAATTAAACATAGCTACATAAAAATATTACATTTTAAACATAGATTTTGAAAAATAAAAGCAAAATAACATTCAATTATTATCTTGATCACGTTTAAACTTTACCAGATATGCTCAACCAAATCAGCTTTCAATTATTGATGCTGTTGTCTATCACGAATTCTTGTTCTAACACCCAACATATTTTAGAGGTTTGTAGGCATTTCTGTAGAAAAAGTAAGATCCACATGTGCACTTTTGTTTCCTTCTCCATGTTGAAATTATGAAACATCATATTGAGTGTGTCCATCTCGTTCGTCTTCTACTATCATATTATGGAGTATGATGCATGCTCTCATAATTTTTCCTATTTGTTCTTTCTCCCAAAAAAGAGCTGGGTTTTTAACAATAGAAAATCGAGCTTGCAAGACTCCAAAAGCACGTTCGACGTCTTTTCGGGTAGCTTCTTGATGTTCAGCAAATAAATATGCTTTTGGGCCTTGTGGAAGTGAAATAGATTGGATAAAAGTTCTCCATTTTGGATAAATCTCATCTGTGAGATAGTAAGCCAAATGATATTCTCTCCCATTGATGGAGAAATTCACTTGCGGAGCTTGACTTTTTATTATATCATCAAAAATGGGTGAGCGATCAAGAACATTGATATCGTTTAAGGTGCCTGGAGGTCCAAAAAATGTGTGTCATATCCAAAGATAATATGAAGCTATGGCCTCCAAAACGATTGTGGATTTCCAGAACCCCGTGAATAGTGCCCTTTCCAAGCGGTGGGACAATTCTTCCACTCCCAATACATACAATCGATGCTTCCTATCATCCAGGGAAATCCACATTGCTCACCAACATCAAGTAGTCGTTGAAGATCCTCCGGTGTGGGTCTTCTTAAGTTCTCATCGCCGAACAAGTTTATTATACTTTCCACAAAATTTATCAAACAAGCACGAGCAGTAGTTTCACTAACCAAGAGATATTCATCTACCGCATCAGCCGAGGTACCATATGCCAAGATACGATAGCATCTTTCTTCTGTCGAAAGTATCGAACTTCATTGGAGAGTCGATCAACAATATGCAAAAACAATGATTTGTTCATTCTAAAACGTTGGCGGAATAAATTGGCAGGATATGTTGGAGTGTCACTGAAGTAGTCGTTCCATAAACGTATGTGACCTTCTTCGCGATGTCTTTCGATAAAAACTTTTTTTTTTCCGTGACTTGCTTACCTCCTCATGATCAATGAATAGATTATCAAACGTTTCATCGAATATTTGATCAAAATGTTGATTGAATTTTTCATCAAATGATCCGTCAAAGGTATTATGGGAAGAAGATGCCATAATTAATTTATATTTTGATGAAAGAAGTGGATTTGATAAGAATAAAAGAAGGAGAGTGAGAGAGGAAAGAAATAGAAAGAAGATTTGATAAAAAAAAGAGAAGCAAGAATGTAAACTATATAAAGAGACAAAGAGTTTGATTTTATAAAAAAAAACCAAAGAATGTAAACTATATAAAGAGACGAAGAGTTTGATTTTGTGGTAAGAAAATATGTGGCTTACGTTTGCTGACAAAAACCAAACACGAAGGTATCCTTCCTTATTTTGTTATATGAAAACATGTGGCTTACTTTTGCCGACAAGAACCAATCAACTATGTATCCATCATCATTTTGTGGTAAAAAACCTTGTAGCTTACTTTTTCCTAGAAGAACCAAACAACTTTGTATTCATCCTTATTTTGTTATATTTCATTATATTTGATTATGCCTTTCATATTGTAACCATATTTTAAGTGTGTCAAATTCTTCATTTAAATTTCCATTACATAGATGTATATATATCACACTTTAACTTGTTATATATATATATATATATATATATATATATATTTCATAATTACTTTCTTTTTATCTATATTCAACAAATTGAAGAGTCATAATTATATTATATATATATACATATGTAAATAGATTTCTAATGGAAAAAAACACTAAAAATCATATCATCTTCCTCATAACTCTTGAAACTGTTGATGCAGATCCACGAGTGGTTTTGGTGAGAGTTTTATTCAGCAAACACTTTCTTCTTTTTGGAAGCAGTGTCTTCGGCATCTTCATTTTGCTTCAGCTTTCCCTCTTTCCTTTCTCTCTTTAATCCCTTGGATTTATCAAACAATTGCATTTCTTCAACCTACACAAAAGATTGAAACACATAATCATAATAATCTCTAAAATCTTGCCCTGATCAGGGTCATAAATCTTGCTCTGCTTCCCTAGTTTTTAACCTGCAAAAACAGGGAATGATTGATTTAGTCATTTGGTTCAATCAAGTTTAAAAGTTTTATGTTTTTGTTGTTTACCTTCTCATTGCTTCTTTCAGATTCTGATATAATAAGAATTCAGAACCATAGGTCATATAGATCAAACACTAAACAGAGGATTTATTTAAGTTGCTTAAGTTATTGTACATTCATAATACCACCATAACAAGACATGATGCAGCAGACAAGTGTTTAAAACAGCCGAGATTAAGCTAAATATCCAACAAACTAAAACGAAACACATAAGAGACAAAGTAAAATGAAACACAACTTCGAAAATACAAACAAAGGAGATGAGATTAAGCTAAATATCCAACATATCCCTAATCAGCTTCTTCTTTAGAGCTTCTTCAATCTCTGAAAGAGGTTCTTTTTTGCCAATTAAACTGTCAAGTAGAGACATCTTGGAGAGTTTTTCTTTTATGGCCAAATTCTTCTCCTTGATGGACCACATGGTCCGAAACTCTGAAAGTTTTTCACTTGTCAGAGTGCTAGACTTCTTACCTCTGGCTTTTGATGCCTTCACACCAGGAGGCCGAGTATTCACATCAGAGTGATCATCATCGAGATTCTCTCTTCCATCAGTGCGAGTGCTTGATGATTGTGAACCATCATCACACCTTCTCCTTTTGCAGTTTCCATCAGTTTTTGTTAAAGAAAGGTCGCACCATTTCTGGTCATTCCGGAGCTTCTTCCATGCGTGTTCAAGGGTGAACTTCTTCTTATGATCGTTATAGAAGATCTCGTGAGCTCATTTCAGAACATCATTTTCATTCTCACCACTGCTTCTCTCTCTTCCTGCCACCTCATATGCACCGCAGAACTTGCATACAACATCATTTATCTTTTGACACCTTTGCTTACATTGTCCCGCCTCTCTGATTTCATGGCCTGCGGCCTTAAGACTTGCCGCAAAGTAGGCTGCGATGCGCTGCCAAAAGGCACCAGACTTTTGTTCGTTTGCCACCACCGGGTCCTTGCTCGTGTTTAACCACGAGCTGATGAGCAAGATGTCATCGGTGGACATCCATTTTTATCGTTCTCTGCGCTCAGCAGGATTATCTTCACCAAAGGTAGAGTGATGTTGACTGTTAAACAGAGGAACTTGTAATGAACCAAGTTTCACGCAAGTAAAGGGAAGACTATCATGTTGACTGTTCAACAGGTCAACAAAGTTTGATTGCTGACTAAATGGATTCGGAGAAGCCATTTCAAAGAAGATCAAAGAAGTGAAAAAGACAAGACAAAGTGTGTTTGAAAGATGAGAACCAAGTGAAGAAGGAATGTGTTTAGAAGATAGTGGAAGAAAGTGAAGAAGCTACATGTTTAATAAAAGAGAAACAAACATGATAGACAAGTGAAGAAGGAATGTGGTTTTAGAAGATAGTGGAAGAGAGTGAAGAAGCTATGGGTTTAATAAAAGAGAAACAAAGTAAAAAGAAAGCATTGAACACAACCAGAACGAGTAGACATATATCTACCAGCCTAAACCATTCATCACAACCATTTAACACACCTATCACAACCATAATGTAACACTAACATGCATTTATTAACACTAACAACCTATGATACAGCCTTTAACACTATCCTGAACAGTTAATTTGATAGCAACCTCCTCAAATTAACACTAAATACAACTAAGATTGAGGTTCAAGAATGAAAGCTAAATAAAGCCTCTAGTAACTCATACTATGACCTTGACGTTCAAGCACAGGTCAGCAAGATAGTCTAAACATCTACGTCATATGCAATCCCAAATTATGATCTCACTAAGAACATGTATCACCAATAAAACAAGGAGAATTGGAAGCCATTATTTGATACCTTGGAAAGAAATGGTTCGAGATAAGTGACAACATCAATAAGAGAAGGATCCAATCCAATCTCTTCCTTAGCCTTTGTGGTTGCAGTCATCCCATCATCTTTATCATCCTCCTCCGCTTTACCACCAGGCAGTGAAACTTCTCCTGCAACCGAAAAAAAGAAAAACACCCTTTAACACTATCCTGAGCAGTTAATTTGATAGCAACCTCCTCAAAATCAGACCAAACACAATGTGTTTCTCAAATCTCAAACGCATCAATCAACTCTAAAGAATCTGCATAACCGTTCTTCATCTCATCAACTACAAATCAGGGAATTCAATAATTTCCAAGTTCAAAGACGAAACCTTTAAACATCCCATCTAATTTATAAGACCAAAAAATGATCAGATTTTATCAGAGGAACAAACCCGAGTAAGTAGACAATCTAGAAGACCTCTTAGTGAGAATAACACGCAAATCACCACCGTCTCCTTGGAAGATACAGATCAAAACAGTAGTTCTCTTTGGTTTAAATCTCTCAGGGTCTTTCGGAATCGGAGCAATAGATTCTTGAAATCCAACTTACGAAACCACTTTCCCAGCAGTCTCCTGATTTGCCTGCGTCTCCTCAGCGTTATCGTTAAATGATGAAGAAGGCGGTGGCTTGTAATGGCAAAGTTGCTGAGCCAAAGCGGAGAGTGGAGAAGACCCATCACCGAAAAGGGAGGAAATCATTGTTGTCGTCCATCGGAATCGAGCGGAAGACGAATCAAATCCGCCAGAGAAACCAAACGATTACGACGGAGACGAAGGAGATGGACATCGCGAGGAGAAGAAGAGAAAATGATTTCCGATACTCATAACGTCGGACCAATTACAAGCTGCCACGTGGAACTTAAGAACCGTTTCTTAAATTCCTTAATTAAGAAACAGAAACATGCTTTTCATTAATTAATTAATATTTTATTATAAAAACCCTTTTAAACTGGCGGTAATGATGCTCTTATAGGCGGCTTGATGTGTATGGGGATGGCTTACACGTAAAGTTGTTGTAAATATTACTTCATTACTATTTTTATTTATTTATTACTAAAACTCTCATGAACTTTTATCTCGTTGCTCTAATTCTATATTTGTATTTTGATTACTTAAAAAATAGGTATTTTTTCTTGGAGTTTATATATCCCTTAAGCATGTAACCAAATAGAATGTTTAGCCAACCAAAAAAAAAACGAATTGTTTAGAATATTTAAGTAATTAGGTCAATTCTTTGCATTGTCTATTGCTTCATTGCTTCAATCTGAACCTTTACATGCAATTTGGTGTAAATATTATATCATTACTGAAATTGCAATACAGATATAAGATATATATATATATATGTTTCTATCGTTATTTAAGTCATTGCTAGAATTGTGACTTTATAATAACTTTGATTATTTAAAACCATGGTGGCTTTGATTGTTATCCAAGTAAAAAAAGAAAGAACATTGAATTTAAGTGAATTATTTTCCACAGCCAAATCAATGTTTTGTTATGTTTTAAGTAACTATTATTGTATGTATAAACGTAAAAATTTTGTGTGTATAATATTTTAATAATTATTCAGACATACTGTATTTCTACTAAAGGTTGTGAAGAAATGAATGTAGTTTGAAAGAAAGGAACAACTAATCGTGCCTTTAGGCATAAACAATGCTTATACGCACTAATGACAAGGATACCGACACGACTTTTCTTTTGTGAACATCTAAAGATAGCGACACCACTACCTTTACCTTCAGTTGTGGCGTGAAGGTAAACACATTTTCTCCTGTCCTTGAATTGTAATAATCCCACTGTTAATATTTAACTTTTGACTAATCTAAATTCCACGCATACTTTAATTAACCCATGAACACAACCTAGGAATCACACGTGATCCAACACACGCGATTTGTGTTCGAATGAGTAAAATTAACTCGCTAAGAAGTGAAACAAAACAACTACTAGTAGCGTACGTTTTATTTGTGTATAAACCCAACAGTTTTTGCATTTTTGCATTTTCACAGAATTCGTATTTTCCTATAAAAAAGAGGAAGGAAAGCGAAGATGTAACAACATTTATATGGTGAAAACTTTAGTGAGAAAGATGAAGAAAAAGAGAGGAATTTTAGTCGATAAAATTTTTATGTTAGTTTCTTGATCTAAATTATCTCTATAAAATTATTTAGGTTTTAAATGTGGGAAGTTTCTTTCGTTTTGATGAACGAATTATTGGGAAAGGTTTTGTGATTGAAGGTATTGTGAGCTATGTAGCTTAAAAGCAACAAAGTGAAATTGTCTAAAGATTATGCAATAACTTTTAAGTCTCAAACTTGCTTCAAAGTCTCAATTGTATCTACTTATGTAACACACATATTTTATTCTTTTTCCTTTCCTTATAGCACAAATCAAATATATTTTGACTGGATTTTTTTTAATATATGTGAACACCATATTGATTGATAATTAAAAAACAAATTCCAAAATTATTAATATATAAATCAAAATTTTATTTACACTGTTAATTTTTAATATTTGCTACTATTTATATTTTCATAATTTTATTAGGTTTAGTGCTATTTTGATTATTGAGTATTTGACCTTGGTATAGAATGAAATTGAAAAATCAACTAAAATACACAACTGTCCGCCCGGTCAAAGTCAAAATATTACTTTACTGCACTCCCACCAAACAAGCCGGGAACCGTCTCCAAATACACTCGTTTTCTCTGCAGACTCGTTTTCGTTTTCCGATTACACTAAATATATATAGAGACTGGAACACATAAAGTAATAATTAAATGTAAACCCAAATTCAAACGTCGCAAATGACTCCAAATGATAACCATAAATTCACTTATATTCCGTTATATGTTTTATTTTCTTATTGGATGCCTTGCCTTAATATTTGATGAAGTTAAAGCATGTTTTATGTTGTGGCACTTGAATGTCAAAAATGTCAACTACGATCACGTAGAAGAAGAAGACAATCATGTGATTCTCACGAGATAATAAACCAATATAATAACATTTGCACCCTTTTTTCAATAGTTTCTATTTCATTATCAAAAAAAAAAAACATTTGCACTTTGAATATTATAGAAAGCCCACGACAAAAAAAAGCACTTCAAATTATTCTATAAGGGTCCCGTTTTTTCGCACAAGGCCTCCATAAAAGTTAAACGGACCTGTGTTAGTTGGATCAAACTCAAATCAAACTTTTAAGTTTGCCATTTTCAAAAAAAAAAAAAAAAAAAAAAAGTTTGCCAGCTTCATGTAAAATGTTTGATGTTTGAAAAGAATATTTACAGTAAAAATTGATTTTTATTTTGATTAGAAGAATTTATAGCGACTTATATTTACATACCTACCACCATTTTATTGTTCACACTTTCATTATTTCAATTGGGGTAACATTGTAACAACGAAACGCTTACAAACACTGTTTGTTATCTAGGTTGTTAAAAGAAAACAATGTAATTGTCATTCTTATATGTAAGGAAAATATACTACACAGATTACGGTCCTTTTTATGTCCCTTTATCTTCTGAGGAGATTTATTAGTATGAATGGTCAATATTTGCATCCTTATTCTGTTATTCAACCATATAAAAGTGTACGTAATTTAAAGTACAGTTAAAATAAGTAAGCTTTTTTGAGAATAAAATGGGAATTTTTTTATAAATGTCGTCTGACTCAAGAAAAAAAACTTATAGATGTCGTATTCACATAACAAATGTAGATCCGACAACTCGGTCAAGGCCATCCAACCTAGTCATACTGACAAATAAGCATATACCACTTTTGTTGAATACAAATTTACTTAAGAGTAAAGGTAGATTTTAAGTGCTCCATTGAAAAGTTCATGGCTTACTTTAAAGATTTGTTCAATAAGTGGTGGTTCATTTTAGATAGGAAGATTGATTTATGAGTAGCTTAAGATAACAAGATAACAAACTGATATTCAACAGTTTGCTACCTAACCATGCGTTTTGTTTCCCTGATTTTAGCTTCAGAGTCCATATATAAGTTGTTTAGATGGACCCTAATAAGAGTTTCAGATTCCTATAAAATGACCAATTAGCAATCCAGAACCTACAGTCTTTACCATTATCCACTCTTAGCTTAATCCAGGGGTAGACCACATCTTTATCTTCAAGAATTTGTCAGCCAACCATGAGTTTTTTCTAGTTTGCTTTTAGTGTCCAGAAGCTTTTAAATTGAGTGCCCATTAAGACAATAAAATAAATAATTGGTTTATAGGTTTGTGGCTATTTAACTTGGGCCTGGTTTTTAATTTGTGGTCCCCTTGAAAGCCTTGGGTTTTGTCATGACTTCAACATTAATAATGTCCATATATCTCATTATAAGTCTAAAACAATAAGATGTGAAGACTCATGATGGCAAATCAAGAATGCATGGTTCCTTTGTTTTTCTTTAACCGTGGGTGTTCTGAGCATTTGGTCTTTAATCTCTTACAGTCCCCGGAGACAAGTTTTAGAAATTCCAATTTTAAAAATAACCATTAGTACCAAGGGAGAAATGATTTTGAAGATAAGTGTTGATTGCATGTGTGTCACTCAAGTAGGAGGGGAAATTATTTTCAAAAAGATGGTGTTGGTTAAGAAAGTTGTGGTCACTAGATGTAAAAAAAAACATGAGAGATGGGAGGATTAACTGTGAAGCAGAGCTCGGTTCTGCTTGGAACTAATTCTTTTCCAGAACATGAGTGGATTTATTTTGCCCTTGGTTTTTATGTGAAAGAAGCATTCGATTAAAATACACAATCAACCAGGGGAAATGTTGAAAGAAGCGGACCACGCAGTACTTACCTTTGGGCTTTGAGTGCAGCATGCTCCAGTAGTTTGGAATATCCACGTATAAGAATTATTGAGTAATTGTAAGAGATTTATAACTTTTACTAGTATTAAACTCGTACTATGTACGGAAAAATAATTTGATAAACATTTTTATTTTATTTTAATATAGTTGTTACTGGTTAATGTATTTTTCTGTGACAAAAAGTAATAACAAAATTATTGGTTAATTAAATTAAAGATTCAAACAATATATTGAAATTTAACATTTAAGAGTTCGAAAGAGAACACAATTTCTAAATATTTCCAAATATACTACAATTCAACATGAAAAAAAAAACAAAAACAAAAGCAAAAACAACATATTGACCAACCTTAGAATATATGTGGCACTCATAATGGATTTAAAAATAGAATTACTCTCGTTTTTGTGCTCTATCATTGATATTGGCAATTTATTTATTCTCGTGCTTGTTTTCATGAATAATTGATTTTGAATGAGAAATTAGAGTGTGATGATGTGTTCTGATTTAAATGAAAGAGAAGAAGGTTAAGATTGAAAATAATAATGATTTAAGTTCAATATATAAATAAAAGAGAAAAAGGTTAAAACTGAAAAATTGTGGGAGAGTGATGAGATAAAAAAAGGAATGATAAAAAATATAAAATCTGATTTTTTTAGAAAACAAAATCAATTAAAAAAAATATTAAAAACTGAAAGGCAAATTGTGGAAGAAGTTATTTTTCTTAAAACAATTTTTTTTTAATAAACTTTATCAAGTGTCAAATTTTTATTGAGTAAGCGACTTGTGCATTGTAATATAAAGAATTAGAAAACTTATCAGACTATAAAAAGTTACCTTAGAACGAATAAAATCCTTTAACGTAATATGTATTGATTGTTTACAGTGTTTTCAGTAAAAGTAATCGAGGGGAGTATTTCGTGTGTGGTTCTTAAAATCTACAGTAAAATGTAACTTTAAATCATGATTTTTGTAAGCAGCCGCGCGATTAGGGTGGTTTAATTTGTTTTTTCTTTTAAGTTCGTCTGTGAGCACCACCTACGTTTATCACCGACCCACATTTAGTTTGGCTTTTTCTTATCTGTGTAGGGATTTAACCATTAATATTGTCTTTGTCAAATTAAACATTTCCTATTTGACATTTTCCACGAGAATCTTTCTATCTTTGTCATTAGTGATTCATATCTTAGTTGCAATCGTATAATCGTAGTAGTTTTATATCTGGATACGTAGCAGCAAAACATGCGATACAAAGACGAGGTACGTGTGATAAGTTGGACCGACCATCCTAGATGAACCACATTAATTGTCAACGAACAATATTTAAAAAATCCACATGATTAGGACAAAACAAACTACCATTATAAAAGGAACCAAAATAGAAAACATCTATATATAATTGGAAAAAGAACAACCACTTATTGTTGCTTTCAACTGGCAAAGCAAGTAAAACGACAAATACACAAAAAGATAGTTGTTGTTTGATTGATCGTTGTCTTTTTAAGTTTTTTTTCTTAGTGTTCTTTTCAGTTTTTTTTTTCTTTCTTTGTTTATATTATTAGATGAATACTTAATTACGCATATGCGGCTTTTATTCAATGTAATAGTTTCTATTTTATCAAATGTACCATTTTTTACGTGAATTAGTATTGACATTAGTTTTGTTGACTTTTTCTTCGTGTTGTTCGTTTTTTATCTATTTAGATAATTGAATGTGAGATCTAGATTTTTTTTTTTCTAGATCTAGATTTTTGTATCTCTTTCTGACGTCAATGTTATGAATGGTAATGTTCTTGAAGGTCCTTCCTTTTAAACAATTCCTGAAATGAGATCAGTCACAACAAGGCTCAGAATTGGTTAACTATAACATTCATAAGTTCATAACTTATAAATAAACAGATGAACTGATCTCACTTCTTGTATATGTCCCTCCTTTTAACTAATTTCTAAGCCTTGTTGGGACTCTATAGGAAGTTGAAAGCACAAATTGATCCACGACCATTACATATGCTATGTAAATATCATTTACAGTATGACATTTAGAGAGAACAGACTCACAAAAAATTCCTTTACAGATAAGTAAAGAGACGAGAAGCTTTTTTATGTTGCCTTTGATTCAATGACCAGACCGACACGTTTGCTTATCTTCACGAGGATCATAACTTCGCTCACCGATCAAAAGTCCTCGTGTAATAAGCTATTCATGTGGACAATTTATCGCAATTACGTACTACTATTATTTATCAACCTGCATATCGATACGTGTCGATCTTCTTACGTAGTCCTTCTGCGTTTGATCGCCTTGGATTTGATCTAAGAATTCAATGCAACAACTACTAAGGGTCCCGAAGAAAAAGGAACACATGCTTGCTACCCAATTTTTTTTAATAGGAAAAAGTCCATTTAGTAGATTTTTTTTTTTTGGACATCAAAACTCAAAAGTAATCCATATATAGTAGAATGTAGATAATGCTTTACATATAAAAGAAATTAAATACTCCCTCCGTTTCAAATTAGTTGTCGTTTAAGATTGTTTCACACATATTAAGAAAAAAATTTAATTTTTCAGTTTTATCCCTAATTAACGTTTATTTGATATTATTTCATTGGTCAAGACATTAAAACAAGAGGGACAAAATTAGAAATCTTATTAAACATATGCATTGAAAACATAAAACGACAACTAATATGAAACGAGTTTTAAAGTTTAGAACGACAACTAATATGAAACGGAGGGAGTATTTCATTAAACAACATTAATCAAGCATGTATATCTCAGTTGATCATTGGGGGTGGTTGTGGGATTAGGCCTCCTATCCTGGAAAATTTAAAGTCTAAAGTAACTTTTACAGCAACCCAAATCCCGATATCTTCCATGGAACTTATATCCAATTTGCATACTTTTACTCATACTAAAAAAATTAAAATCGGATATAAACAACAGAGTAAGATACTCTCACGATCATGTCAACATATGTATATATATATATATATATCTTCATATTATATTTAATAGAATACATTATTCCCTATTAAAAAAAAAAAACACGACTCTACAGTCTATAAATTCACACATGACAAACGCAACAATTCAAATTATTCAAAAAACCAAAGACAGATAACAAAATGAAAATGAAGTTCTGGTCACGACCAACGTTTCTTATCATAATCTATCTCATCACAATTCAACAAGTCTACTCATCACCACCGGCATTATCTCTACCGGAACATTTCCTTCGATGTCTCGAGACTCAGCCGGCAGACCGCGGCAGTCCCAACTCCGCAACCACCGTAATCCCCACAAACTCATCTTTCTCAACGAATCTGATGAACGCCGTTAGAAATCTCCGGTTCGCTTCAACCTCCACAAGAAAACCAGAAGCCATCGTCGCCGCCGTCACCGAAACCCATATCAGAGCCACAATCTCCTGCTGCAAACTCTTAAACCTCGAGCTAAGAATCCGTAGCGGCGGCCACGACTACGAAGGCTTCTCCTACACTTCTCCGGTACCATTCGTAATCTTAGACATGTTCAGTTTCGACAAAATCGATATCAACGTGGCTGACGAGACCGTTTGGATCGGAGCCGGAGCCTCACTCGGCGAGCTTTACTACAACATTGCAAGCAAAAGCAAAGTCCACGCTTTCCCCGCCGGAGTTTGCCCCAAAGTCGGCGCCGGAGGACATTTTAGCGGCGGAGGATTCGGTAATCTCATGAGAAAATACGGTTTATCGATTGATCATATAATCGACGCACAAATCATGGACGCAAACGGTAAAGTCTACCGTAACCGGCGTGCAATGGGAGAAGACGTGTTTTGGGCGATTCGCGGCGGAGGCGGCGGAAGCTACGGCGTGATTCTTGCGTGGAAGTTAAAGCTCGTTAGAGTTCCGGAGAAAGTCACAGTTTTCAAATTGGAAAGAACGGTTAGAGAAGGCGCCGTCGATTTGGTTCATAAATGGCAACAAGTAGCTCCGGTTATGGATAGAGATTTATTCATCCGGTTAGAGATTAAACCAATAAACCGGAAAATCTCAAAAGGTAAGACAATAAAAGTTTCATTCATCGGAATGTTTCTTGGTTTACCGGAGAGACTTCTGAACATAACAAACCGGAGTTTCCCGGAGCTACACTTAACGAAATCGGATTGTATGGTGAAGAAATGGATCGAATCAACAGTTTTCTGGGCGAATTATCCAGAAAATGGACCTAACGAGCTTCTTCTCAAGAGAATATCAACGAACGAATACTACTGGAAACGAACTTCAGATTTCGTTCAAACTCCGATCTCAAAACAGGGACTTGCTAAGATTTTTCAGACGATGATCGATCATTCACCACTTCCACGACGAGTTTGGATGCAATGGAATCCATGGGGAGGGAAAATGGCTGAGATTGCGTCTGATGCGACGGCGTTTGTGCATAGAGGAGGTAACGTTTTCATGATTGAGCATTTCATGAATTGGTATAGACCTGGAGATGAGCTTGAAGAGAAGTTCTTGGCGATTGCGAGAAGTTTTAAAAAAGCTATGGCTCCGTTTGTGTCGAAGAATCCGAGAGAGTCTTTCTTTAATTACAGAGACGTTGATATTGGAATCACGACGCCGGGATATAACGCGACGTATGAAGGAGCTAAGGTTTATGGAGATAGTTATTTCAAAGGGAATTACTTGAGATTGGTTAAGATTAAAGCCCGGTTCGACCGGACTAATTTTTTCCGGTCTCAGCAAGGGATTCCGGTTCTTGCTTAGTTTGGTGAGTGGTGAGTCGTCTATTTGATTGTGTTGTTGTGGGGGGGAGTATTAATGTTGAAACTCGAGATCCAGTGAATTCATCGGTTGTGTTCTTATTTTGTTTGGGCATGTGCTGTTGATAAATTTGTGTTAAATAATATTTTATTTCTATTATAAAAGGAATCATTTCTTGTGTTAACATGCAAATCTCTAGTGATATTATTTTTACCTAGCACTTAGCAGATATGCCTATTATTTTTTATTTTTTTGTGAACCTCTAGTTTGTAACTTTTTTTCCAGGAAAAATACCTAATATGCCTTTATCTAATATGAACAAAAGTCATAATAGTCATTGGTCCACTGCGAAAAGTGTTTTTATGAATTCTTGGCGCAGAGTCGCAGTAGAACACGTGATTGGGTCTAAATGTTGAAAAAGACATGGGTTGAGTAGTTTCCAATAATTGTAAATTTGTAATGGGGCCTAGATTTCACTAACAGTTTTTAACTATGATATCGACTATTCGGCTGGTCTGGTCCAAACTGGTCCGATGACTCTTGTGATATGGTTAGTTACAATTGTTATTTCAATATTTGTGCACGTGAGGAAATTTTCGACACTTTCTGTATTCGTCATAAGTTCACTTTCGTTCAATATCCAAATCAAATGAGTCAAATCGTCATAATTTTAATTATTTTAAAAAGAATTTGTAACATATATGTTATCTTTATTATTTATTTTATTAAATTTCTTTTTCTATTATTTTCTAAATAACTCGTAACAAAATTCGGAAATAAATTACTGAAGTTTTGTTATGAATTATTTAAGAAATAAGAACAAATTAGTTTAACTATACAATTAATAAAGAGGTAGCATACATATGTTAGACACATTTCAACGATTAAAGATTTAATCATACTCAAAATTTTGATATTTTGGTGATAGTAATACTTTATGGTAAAGTATTTACAAAATTCAATTTTGTTGTTGTTAATTCATTGGCAAACAATCAATTAAACTGTAATGATCAAAATTCCATATGGAGAAATATGAATATTTAGATCACGCAAGTATTAACGTAATTTTTATTTATGAAATTTGTATTTGTGTAATATTAAAAATGATAAATATATATATAGAAGATATGGCTCCCAGAAATATTTTATCAAAAAAAATATATATGGCTCACTTGTCAAGTGTTTGAAACATATTATGCAAAATTAGTCTTAGTACTATAATCTCACGAAGAATGGCAAGTTTTTTCTAGTATTTTAGTGAAATTGGTATGTTCCATTGTTTTTCTTTCTTTCTTATTGCTCGAAAATTTAATTCTAAGTCTGTTGAACCTGAATTTCTATATCAAGTTTGCAAAGTCTTATATATAAAGATTAACTTTTTAGGTTAGCCAACCAATCAAAGAGGCGAATTTTAACAAATGTGTGGCTGGAAAAAAATATAGAACTTGTCGAAAAAAAAAATCATCATCCTAGGCCTTTGAGAGGCGATACAACCCAAGACTCTCCCAACCTAGTGTCACCACCAAACCTCTCCGATCTCCTTTCTGGCGGTCGGTTTTTCTCACCGCCGCCGGGAAAGACAACTCCATGTGTAGCTCTTCTTCCTCTTCTAGAATCTGAAGATTGCAGGCTACGCTCTCGGGATCGAGTTTTAGATCTTCTCTTGTTTCAAGCCTCAGCGATGCTCTTCGTCGGTCCTCTACAGGCTTCGCGTCTTCCATCTTTTCTCTCCTCTTTCGTCGCTAGAGGACAGCTTAACTTGATAGTGTTTGGATATGTCGTCTTCTGTCTTGAAGCTGCCGTTTTTACCAATCGCCGATAAAATGAGGTAGGTCCCTACTATGGCTTCGCTTGAGGCTAAGCCGATGGCCAGTTTTCTCTCTAGGGTTTGCTCGAGGACGGTTTCCCTTAAGAGTTGATATTGTTTTTTTTGCTTCTCCTCTACGCTCTAGCTAGTAGCGTATCTCGATTAGGCTGAGTTTAGGATTTTGCTTCTCTCGTTTTGGTGGTTCTTCAGTATTCGGATAGGGTTCTCCTCTGTGTAACTTCTCGATTTAGCATAGTTTAGGTGCTAGTCTCTTGTCTGCTTGCATTGTAGTGAAGCTTCATGGATCGCTTTTCTCTGCCTCGTCAAGGTGATTCTTCCTCTTTCTCTGGCATCTTCATGTGGCTAGTTAGTCCGGTTGTTGGCTTGTTCAAACTTGATTCTATTTCGCCGAAGGCTTCTCTCCTTTTTCCATGCCTTCACGATGTGGGATCTTCTCTCCTTGAGCTCCGCTTTGGGGTTACTCTTCTTTGATTTCAGGCAAGTTCAGAGTCGTTGAGGTTGCTTCCTCTCTATCAGTGGGGTCTGCAGTGGTCAGTGGCTGTTAGATGCAGTGGCTCTCCCCTTTGTTTGCTCCTTCTACCTCCTCTTGCTCTCATAGGTGAGGTGTTTTTTCAGTCCCTCTCCGGCATGTTTTCCCTTGTCTCAGATTAGACAGGTTCTCTCCTTCAGCGATTTGATATATGGTTTACTAGGCTATGCTTTGTTTCCGTGGATGCTGGTAGTATTTGCTTAGGTTTTGAGTTAAGTGGAGGGTTCTAGTTGTCTCAGTCTTTACTTGATGGGCCTCGGGATTCCAGCATTGTGTGGTGGCTAGTTTGTCAATTGGACTTGGAGATTGCTTGGGATTATGGGTACTGATTGTCTGTTGGACTCGGTGTCTAGCTTGGCTGGCTACTCATCGATCTCTCAAGGGTTTCTACTTTCCTTCGTTTCTTTCTCTTTGCCTATGCTTGGTGGTGGAGTCATTGCTTTGGTTGTCCATAATCTTATGCCTATCAAATGCGATCGAAGGGAGTGTTTTAGCCATTAGGTTGGCCCTCTTCTAAGATTGGTTGTCTGTCCGCAAGGTGTGATCTCCGGTCTTCTTAGAGAGTATCTTGTCGCAATACTCTCTCTATATTGTCGTTCGTTTTGGTGATGTGGTTTCATGGCTATCCGACATCACGTGGTTCATTGTGATTAAGTAGATGCATATCATTTTAGTATCCTTCATTTTACTTCCATCATGTTGTTCTTTTGTAATAATTTCTCATGCCGTAACACTTCCCATGTTTTATATTGAATATTTTTTATCAAAATATATATATATATATATATATATATTAAAACTTAATAGTAAACTAGATTCGAAACCCCACATACATGCGGAGTTATGTTTATAAATATTCTATAATTAGATATAGCATATATAATACAAATTTATACCAATGATGTATTCAGCTTAGTTTTAATCCAGTTTATAAATATTAAAAATAATAATGATTTCATCAGTATTTTGACATTCGGACTGATCTGAATATTGTAACGGAATTAACCGTGAACCGAATCAGTGATCAGTAATATTTATACTAAACTCGTGAATTATTAATTCGGATATAAAATCGCCAAGAACGATTAAAATTAAGTTAACCGGGTCTGCGTGTTTTTTTTAAAAACATTTATGAATATTTATACTTACGATTGAATTTAGATTTATTCTTAGTACGGGTGAACATAATTCATATTCTGTTATGTTTCATCCCGTTTTGTCTCTTACTTGTTCATAACTCTGTCAAGCAGATCAAACCCGCAATCCGCGATCTGCCCCGCAGCGGGTTATATGAATGTTTGACCTGTATCAAACCGCAACCCGCAATCCACCAAATAAAATAATTAATCCGCATCTGCCCCGCTTAAATCTGCGGATATCCGCATATAACTTGTAATTATTTAAATAATAATTAAAAATTATTTTTTAAAATTTTAGAAAATTAATATTTATTAATAAAATTTTAGTATTAAAAAAACATAAATTCCCAAAAAAATTTTAAAAAAACAAAATTTTTGAATAAATACATTTTTATTATATTTTTAAAATTTAACTACTAAATTTTATAAAATAATAGTAATTAATATATATATATGTATATATATGTATATATATTTTTTAATGTGGGTACCTTCAAACCCGCTTTACAAAATATGATGAGGCTCACCCGTCCCGGCAAAAAATATTTCGATCCGCATCCGCAACCCACGATTTGAAAAAAAAATTGACCCGCATCTACCCCGCAGAGGGTCTAACGGGCCAAGATCCGCTGTTTATGAATGAAATTGACAGGGCTAGCCCTGTCAAGCGGGTCAAACCTGCAATCCGGGATCCGCTTCACAGCGGGTTATATAAATTTTTGACTCGCATCAAACCGCACATATGTGTGGATTTTCATCCGTCTTGTACTCAACTCTTACCAAAATTAGTGGTAATTTGAGAA
>CM051376.1:7470552-7495552 GCA_028015245.1 Cardamine occulta | reverse complement strand
TTGAATTTATCTACACAAATTTTCTAATCATGTACTGTTTTCTAAAATTCTTATCCCATTTTTATTGAACATCGTTCGAGTAAATATTTTTTGTTATCCGAATTATCCGTTTCCGTCTCATACCAACTATTTTTTATTCCAATACCAAAAATAGACTGATATTTAAGATAACAGATTAATTTCGTTGAATAACAATATTAGAGTAATCAAAATTTAATTACCGTTTTTGAAAGCATATGTGGTTAGTAAAATGAATTACTTAAAAAACTCGTATAATTTATAAAAATAAAATTATATACATTTGATAATATATTTAATGTGATTTTTCATTGGGCATTTATGTTTTCACAAAACATATTAATAGAATATACAAAACATATTAATAGAATATAGAATATGGCTTTTGTGAGTTTACGAATCATTATTTAGTTTTAAATCATGATCTTAATGAATTTTGAAAATAAATTAAATTCAATTTTTTCTTAAAATAATTTAAATTAATTCAATTTGAATTAATATATTTTGTAAAACTAAAAATTATTATGATTTTTTTATTATAGAATATATTTTTTGTTTACATGTTAATAATTTTTTTACAAAGAATAGTTAAATATGTAATTAGTTTAACTATAAGAAGATTTACGTTAGTTACTATGCAATATTAACGTAAATTTATTAATGTAATCATAATAATTTTATCAATAGATTATCAATAGATTTAAATTATTTATGTAAATTATTTATGTAATATATTTAAAAATATGCTTATTAAAAGCACTATTAATATAAATTTATTATTATAGATTAACAAAATCTTTAATTTACATATAAATAATTTAATATGATTTTTCTTGTGGCATTTATGTTTTTTGTTTTGCCAACAGGGCATTTATGTTTATTTGGCACTTTTTATATATTTTAAATATTATTAATATTTATAATATTTGAAACTAAGTGTTTAAAATACTTTTATTTATTTTATTCATTAAAATTATTGGTTTAATTAAAGAATCAAATTAAACGAATAAAATTTTAAATTTGGACACCTAATAAGGCAATTGTTCAAATAAGACATTTAGATTTTGAATCATTTTGATATTTTTATAATGTGATATATAACCATTGTTCAATTTGTTTAAACCAATGTGGGACTTTAAAAATACACTTTTTCATCGATTGAGTAATCTATCTCCGTTCTAAAAATTTGATTAACAATATATGCAGAAAATAATCTATATTTTTATTAACTATAAGTATTATATGATAATTCAAAATAATTTGAAAATAAGATAAACCATAGATGATAGAAGAATTATTTTTTAAATCTTAACCAAAATTTATAAATATAATGACTTAAAATAAATAATATTGTATAATTAGATATCAAATCTTAGTTTTTTTAATTTTAATTGGTTAACAAATTTTTTAAAAATTAATTTAATTTTTGTCTATAATTAGTAAGAGAGAGAAAATCAGTTTAATTTTTTGAAAACTAATAATTATTTAAAATACTTTTTATGATTTTTAATTTAATTATATTAATTTTATGTTTACTGTTGTACCCTTAATGACTTTACTTAAAAGCATTAAAAACTAATGGCATTACATGTAAATTTTTTAGAATTTAAAAGTTTCTTTTAAATAGTGCTTCTTTTTTAATAGTATAGATGTCAATGGCACAGTTACATAACTGTTTACAAATAAAATGTGGTTTACATTTATCAGTTGTCAATTAATATCTACACGATATAAACAACCACAAATCATTATTAGAAAAGATATATAAAAACCACAATAGCATTTCATATTACACAAAGCCAAACAGCCCAACTGAAGGGGGCTATTAAAATTCAGCACAAAAAAAAAAAAAAAAACATTGAACATGAAACATATTCCTATAATTCGCCAAATTATAGGAAGGAGATTGGGCATAAAAGGGTTCATTCATCATCCTCTATAACATTAGAGGATCTTGTGGTTCGTTTTAGGTACGGCAGCTTACAATCTTCTGGGAGTGCATAGAATATGCCTCGTAAAACGGCGTCTCTTGAAAGGATACTTAAAGATACCCAGTAAAGGGGGCTCTTTAGAACCATCCCCTCAACCTCCCCTACTCGCTTAACGAGAGTGGCCATTTTTGTTTCCATAGGTGTCAACATGTGATACATAATCTGCAGGTTTTATCAAAATCCAAAGATATTAGTACTTTCTTTCTCGATTGCAACAAAGCATATAATCTGACACCGAGAGGTCTGAGAAAGAACATTAAATTCCAAAAGAAAATTGTCTAATAAATGTTAGACACCGTTGACTGACAGATCTAGAGATGGTTCCAGAGACAATGACTTAAATCCCCAAGCAAAATAGATCACACAAAATCAGACTAAGATCATCCTGTTTGAAACTTGTCAATGAAGAAAACAAAAAAGTCAATGAACAATCCAGCTGAATTTAACCATACGAACTAAAGAAAGAATCTAGAGAAGTCAAAAAAGAAACCAAATTATAAGAGGATACTGACAAAACCAGATTAAAATTTTAAAATCCAACTAAGGGAGAGAGCAAAAACAAACCCGAACAAACAGATTTCAGAGAAAAGCAAACGAGGAAGAGACCAGCACCAGGAAATGTGAATGATTTTATTCCTTCTGACCTGATCAATGTATATTTAAACAATAATTAGGCTAATAGAGCCCAAAATATGAATTAAAAATCGGCCCGCTATAATCGATCCATGAATGATTAGTGCAGAGATTACTTTCAGATGTTATTCCGAATTTAAGACTGAACTCAAAAGCCTCACTATAAGCGATATGTAATAAAAGAATGAATCTCAATTAAACAATGCTAGTTTCTCTTCTCACAGGTATCACTTAAAATTTAAGAAAACGAAAAAAAAAACAAAACATAAATCCATAGAAACTGTTAGAAATTTCATTTTGTTAGTGAGGAAGAACCCACTTTGGTTCTGTTCTGTACCTATACATCACTCTCTTCTTCTTGCCTCAAAGAACGATCTTACCAGTCTCACTGTTCGGAATCAGCCACTTGCTCGATCCAATCTTCTTTCCTTTTTGAACAGTTATCGTGTAAGATGTGCCATAAGTTAACTCTTTCTTGTAGTTAACTTCCCAGCCCATAACCGCAATATCCCAAACTTCTCAAGTACCGAACCAGAATCAAGAGTGAGCGAAGATCATAGATCTACAAAAGCATTTAAGATCCTCCCTTCTCGATCGGATTCAGAATATTTCCATTCACATTAATTACCATTTCAATGAGACCTAACTGACCAAACACTAATTTGAAACACCGGATTACTACACAAAGCATCAGATCTTCTCATAACAACTGCTAGGTGATAGGCCTAGGTAAGGAGATCCAGAACACTGAGAAATGGCTATTTCAATCTCCAAGAGAAATCAATGACTACAGTCTACAAATTAATTTATCATACGTATTTTTATCAATTAAATCGATTTTGCACGTGTTTTAATAAATATCATGTTAGTTTATCCCAAGATAGTAGATACTATGTGTTACATGTTATCATTTTATTTGTTTAAACCATACACTACTTATTTACGGTCTTATCACTACATTTGTTGGGATCAATTTTGCCACCAATCTTAGTTACCTAGCAAAGAAGCCTTTTAAATTTTGTGTGAATCTCTAGTATGAACAAAATCTTGGTCCAATTGCAAAGTGTTTTTAAGAAACCTTGGCGCAGAGTCACAGTTGAACACGTGATAGGATTTACGTATTGAAAGCTTGAACAAGACATGGTTTTGTTGTTTCCGATAATTGTAATGGGGCCTGGTCTGTTCTGGTCCAAACGGGTCTGAGTTTGTGATATGGTTAGTTACAATTATTATTTCAGTAATTTACACGTGGGAAACAAAATTCGAGCCTTTCTCACCTCAATTTGGAAAAATCTCGATTCAAATCATATGCTTCAAATCGTCGTAATTTTCAAAAGCCTGGTGGGATTTACTTTTTGTATTGACTGTGTTAAACAAGATTAGTCAACCAAATTTATTACGAGAAAGATATTTTCCTTTTAGTGTTAAGGAAATTGTTCATATCGATTGTCTAGAGTTTAGGAAATTGTCTATATTTCCAAGCATCAACCTCTTGTATAAATACTAAAATTTGTGTATCAATAAAATGAAACTTGTTCAATACCTAATTTTACATTGTATCATAACCTCGTTTGTTGATTTAAGTAAGGTGGTCCAATAAGGGTTTATTACCGGTCTTAAAGTGGGATTCGGTTTGAGATAGACTAATAAGAGTCATCATCTCGATGGCACATGTTAGAATCTAACATCAGATATATAAAAAGACTAACATTAAGACAATCTATTTATTGTCAATTAATTTTGAGTTGAAAATCTAACTGGTAGAAATATATTGTTAGATTGCTACTGCAACCCATTATGCTTGAAATTTATATTATCTTCTCACCAATATATAATCGAATGCTAACAAGAAAAACACGTGAATGTTGAAACCGCCCTTTTTAATTAAAACAAACAGAAAGTTAATGCATGATATATTTTTTGTCAATTCTTAGTTTTTTATTGTTAATAAGAATTTTAATCATATATTCGATTTTACCATATTTTGGTAATAGTAATACGCTTTATGTTTGAAACAATTTTATTACTTCAATTTAAATAACAAAATGTAAATTCAATTATAACATTTAAAATTACATATAAAGGAATACTCAAATCATGAATATATTTCACGAGTTTTCATAAGAAATTCCATTAAAATAATTTCTATTCATATAATATTTAAAATGATTAATAGAAATCAATATATAGAAGAATAAGATATGTAGAGATTTAGTAATTATTAATTTATTATCAATGGCATAAGACGTAATTGTTTAAAAATCAAAACTAACAATTACGGTTCAATAAAACGTGCATACCAGTTTGTTGAATGAAAACAAAAATTTCAATTGAATGTGTCAAATTATGTTAATTTTAAAAAATCGTAATGTTTAATAAAAATTAATAATTTTTAAAGTTGATAAAACGAAGAGGTCAAAAATTTGGGTGGATGTCGTTTGTATGCATAAAGTTCAAAAGATTTAATACAGTCGGTTCTTATTTTTTTCCTGATTTTCTCGCTTTCGGAAAGACAAATGGGCTTCAAAGTGATTACTTAATAATGGACTTTATATCCCATTTAATTGCCCATTTAGCTCATATTGCAGCTCATTTTACTTAAGTGGGTTAGTAAACTTGGCGGCAAAGTCAAAGAACGAGTCACATGGAACCACGAAACCAGCTTTACCCGCCAAAGTCGCCGTCTTTTACCAAGCCCACAACATTTTAAAAAAACAATAATAATAATAATAATAACTTTTTTAGTTACTATTTTTATTTCTTTAGGAAAAATGAAGGATTAACGAGAGGCTATGAGAGTATGAGGTTAGAAAATGTTAGGGATGTTAGGGCTTAGGCCCAGAGACCAAAAGAAAACAAGAGGATGCAGTTATTGAGTGAGGAGTAACGGCAAGCTGAGTAAAAATTTAACTATTATTATTTCAAATTAATTGATTTGCATTCATTATAAATAGCCGCCAAATAAACTTTAAAGTGACGGTTACTCTTAAATTTGGTACCAAACCATGCTTATAATTAGTAGCTCAATTTCCATACGATTTAAAATTGTATGATTATATATTTTACAATTTTAGCATACACGTTAACATAAAAATATATATATATAAACTGATTTTTTTTCTTAAGTCTAATTTTTCATTTTGACGCGTATTCTTACAATATATATACACTTCTGAGTTCTGACTATTTAAAAAAGAAAGAAACCAAATATATTAATTATGCTGGCGATGAAACTGATTAATAAGAATGTATCGTTATTTAAAAAAAAAGAATTATTTTTAATGAAAAGAAGTAAATTATGCCCTAATAATTAGGAGGTGGTTACAAAAGATGTAAAACCCAGAGTAACTCCTCCTTTATCTTCGCTAAAACCCTAACCTCTCTCACTCCGTCTCTTTCTCTCCCATATATATGCGTAAGAGACAGTTAACAAGTGAAACAACTTACAACGTTGAAGTCTACTTGAACAAAGAAAAAAAAAAGACACGACAGTCTCATCTAAAATCAATCTCCAGGTCTTTGATTCTCTCATTTATCCTCTCCTGTCTTTATTTTTTTTGGGTAGTTTGTTTTTATACGTCTAATCTATAAGCTCGTTACTAGTAATTAAAGCTTAATTAAGCTTAATAATAGTGTGTTATAATACTTTGTAACTCCTCCTGATTGCTTCACCTTCTTCTTTACCTTTTCCACAGGTTTCATCTCTTCAATGTCAATGGATTGCTTAAGCTACTTCCTTAACTATGATCCACCTGTCCAGCTCCATGATTGCTTTCTTCCCGAAATGGATATGATTATCCCTGAAACCGACAGTTTCTGCTTCCAATCTCAACCGCAACTGGATCAACTTCATCAGCCATTGTTTCAAGAAGAAGCTCCTTCACAGACCTACTTTGACCCTTTCTGTGACCAGTATCTTTCTCCACAAGATATCTTTCTTCCTAACCCTAAAACTGAGATCTTCAACGAAACACACAACCTAGATTCCTTCCTCCCCACGCCAAAAAGACAGAAACTCGTTAACTCGAGCTACCATTGTAACACTCACAATCACTTTCAGAGCCTTACCCCAAATTTCTTCGACCCTTTCGGCGACCTTGATTTCGTTCCAGAAGCCTCAATCTTCCCGGAGTTTCGAGTTCCGGATTTCTCCTTAGCGTTCAAGGTAGGACGAGGAGATCAAGACGACAGCAAAAAGACAACACTTTCATCTCAGAGCATCGCGGCTCGAGAGAGGAGAAGGAAAATTGCGGAGAAGACTCACGAGCTTGGGAAACTCATCCCCGGTGGTCAGAAACTTAACACTGCTGAGATGTTTCAAGCCGCCGCTAAGTATGTCAAGTTCTTGCAGAGTCAAGTTGGGATTCTCAAACTGATGCAGACCAAAAAGAAGGTAAAAACCAATCCCAAAATCAACCTTACAATCCAATTGAAACAACCCTAATCGTGTTTTCTCACAATCTGGTTAATTTGCAGACGCAGGGTAGCTCTAATGTGGAAATGGAAACTCGAATTTTGCTTGAATCGCAAGCAATCCAGGAGAAGCTATCAACGGAGGAAGTTTGTTTGGTTCCGTGTGAAATAATTGAAGATCTTACAACTGATGAAACCATTTGGAGAAACCCTATGATTTCTCGAGAGATCAACAAGTTACTGTCTACAGATCTGGCTAACTAGTTTTAGTTTCAAGCCTGAAGTTCTCAATGCCTAAATTCGTGTCTGTTCTTGTTAATTTATGTTTTTAGTTAGTGTTTTGTCTTGTTGATTTAGTGGCTAATTATCCTGGTTAATTTTATTTTAACTGGGAACTAATACTTTGTTTGTATTAGTCTATGTATTAGCTATATTGTCTGACCTATTTCTTGTTAGCTAATGCATGTCCGCAAGTTGAAACTTTTTTTATTTGAATGACCTATTTCTTAAGATTTTACCCATAACAATTTTGGGGCTTTATTGGTTTGTAGGTCTTATGAATTTAAAGCCCGAACAATGAGACTAAACAAACTCTCCAGTCTCACTACAAGAAATCTACCGCGTAACTGACGGCAATTTCTGTCGGAAATCCGTCGGAATCAGCAAAATCCGTCGGTTATCCGTCGGGTTTTTCCGTCGCTTCTATCTCGTCGGAAATAAAAATATCGTCGGAAAGCCGTCGGAATTTCCGACGGAATTCTGACGGAATAGGGAAATCAGAAATCCGTCGGAAATCCGTCGGTTTTAATGCCGTCGGTGTTCCGTCGGTTAAAAACCGACGGACACCGACGGAAATCTGATTCTTATAAACCGACGGATTTCCGACGGATTTCCGACGGATTTCCGACGGATTTCCGACGGATCTATAACCGACGGCAAACCGACAGATTTAAACCGACGGATTTCCGACGGACTTCTGATTCTTATAAACCGACGGATTTCCGACGGATCTATAACCGACGGCAAACCGACAGATTTAAACCGACGGATTTCCGACGGACTTCTGATTTTTATAAACCGACGGATTTCCGACGGATCCATAACCGACGGAAAACCGACGGTTATGGATCCGTCGGTTTTCCGTCGATTTTTTTTAATTATAAAATCGAATATTTAAAAATAAATTTATTAATTTGTAAAATTTGTTTTATAATTAAAATTAAAACAAATTTTAAAATTAAAGAAATAATAATAATGCAATAATTCAATATTTTTAAAATAATTCAAATAAAAAAGGAAAAAAAACTAAAACTACGGAGGCGAGATAAGAATTCCGCCATTTGTTGCTGCAATAACCGGTTATCCGCCTCCAATTTGCGTGATCTCTCGCGTTCGCTTCTTGTTGGAGGCGATCCGCTTCTCGTTGGAGGCGATCCGCTTCTCGTTGGAGGCGATTTGCTTCTTGTTCTTCTGCGAGTTGCAGCTGCATCTTCATAGCTTCCATGTCATCTCGTTAGTGCTGTGCCCTAATATCTGGAGAATCGCCAAGAAACGCGAAGTTGCAGAAAAAGAGTCGTCGTCCGGAAGACCAAATACCACGACCTTTTGTCTTGGAGTACACTGCGGTAAGAAACGAAAATCTTGTTAAAAATTAGAAATTACAAAAACGATATAAATATATATTTTACTTACCTCGTAGACAAATTCGTTAATCTTCTCGATTGGAAGATCGGTCATTGGAGGCGTTCGCCGATGATTGGCTGAAGAAAGGAGGAAGTCTTCCTTCATCTTCTCATAGTTGTCGGTGATCTCCCGAGCCAGCGGATCTTGGATTTCATGGTTCTTCCTGCTGGTATGCGCATCTTTGAGCAATGTGATAGCGGAAGGTGGGACACCGTCTTGGCGAAACTACAAAAATGAAAATTTAGTAAACTATAAAATTATAAAATTTTAATTAAATAAAAACTTACCAGTTGTTTGGCCCGTGTGACCAAACTAACCGCCCTAGATTGTGCGTCGCCTTGCCTTTTCCTTTTCGATCGCTGTTTCAGCACTGAGAATGAGTTGTGGAGCTTGTCTTGGTCGGTTCTTCACTCCAATAAGTGCATAACCCGCTCCATAGGCCGGGTTAGAAAGCATCTCCTTGGGACATCATTCTTGTGCCACTTCTCCTTCCACTCGTTCAGCTTCCACGAATACATTCTAGCTGCTTTTTTATCGAAGCATCGTCTAACGGAGGCGGTCATGTGGCTATCCCAAGTAAATTCTTGCTGCAAATCAAAAATTCAAATAAAATAAATATATTAAATAAAACAAAAAAAATCTATAATATGAAGTACTTACATAAATTGGCGAAACCACAATTCCTGATCCGCTATCGGCATTTGGTTGTAAGTCGAATACGGATGACGAAGCATTCCATTGAGCATCCGATTAATGGACTTGGAAATCCCATTTCCGAATCTCCAAACCTACAAAAGAAATTAGTGCAAATAATTTGAAATGTAACTAAAGTAATTTGAATTTAAAAATACTTACCATGTGTCTCTGCCACGCATTCGGATGGAGACGAGGCAATCTATCTCAGTCTGGTTGGAAACAAAGTCCTCAACGTCATCTCGATGGTGCAGAGGTGAAGGCATCGGCATAGACGCTGTCTCCGGGATCTGTGTCTCCGGGATCTGTGTCTCCGGATAGGTGTCTCGGTATAGGAGAACTCCTCGAAAGCAAGTACCTCCCGGCGACTACTACGTCCACCGTGACCTGAACGGACAAACCTACCGTAATCCCTATAAAAATTTTAAAAAGTATCAAACATTATATGAAAAAATAAATAATAATGAAAAATAAAAAAAAGTTTGAAAAAATAATTTAAATTCATTATTAGACCAAAACAATTCTACTTTTATGGAAAAACTAATAAATTACTAAAATAAAAAAAAAAATTTATTTATAAGTATTAATTCCAAAACAATTGAAAATTTGTTAATTCTTGATTTATAAAAAAATGAAAAATTCATGAATATAATTATAAATTACTAAAATGATTAAAAATTATCAATAAAATAATGATAATTTTTTAAAAATTATAATAACATACCAAAATTAAGAAAATATTAATGCATGAAAAAAATTATAAATATTTCAATTAATAAATAAAATAAGAAAACAAATAATTTTAATAAACATAACAATCCTAAATCTAACAATTACAAACCTAAATCTAACATTACAACTCTAAATCTAACAATTAAAACATAAATCTAACATTACAAACCTAAATCTAACAAATCTAATTTTCTAAACAATCAATCTAACTAAAAACTTAACAATCAATAATATAAACTTCAAAACTTACAAGTTTGGGGGATTTTGAGACATAATGATGATATATTGACGGAAATCCGGAAGATTGGGAGAGGTTTGGCGATTTTGGAAGTTTTCAACTCGTCTGCGAAAGTGAGGAGGAAGAAGACGAAGTCTGTATATATTACGATATTTCCGACGGATATTTCCGTCGGAAATCCGTCGTTTTAAAAAAAATTAAATTACGCACGTTCTCGATAAGATTTCGGAAAGGTTACCGCCTAAATTTTTGGGAATCCGTCGGAAATCTGTCGGAAATTTCCGACGGATTTCCGACGGATAGGTGAAAATTTAGGCATCGCGGGAAACGAAAAGAGTTTCGCGGTTACATTTTTATTCCGACGGATAGTCAAAATATGCATGCTTTCCGATTGGCCAGTCAATCCTTAAACGGGGACACGTGTAACCACAAACCCGTCGGAAATTTCCGACGGATTTCCGACGGGTTTGTGGTTTTAGTGGTTTTTTACGCACCGTTTCAGTAAACATATGTTTATAGTATTATAAATTCATGTTTGCAAACACAAATAACTTATAGAAATCTTTAATTTGACAAATTTCAAAAGTTTAGATGATTATTTCGTATTTGGTAAACTTGTACATTAACTATATGTTTATCTATGAAACACTTTCGATCGAACCATGTCTAAAAACAAAATCTTTTTAAAATATGTTATATATCACATAATTTAGTTTATTTTGTCAAAGTTTGTTGTTAACATTGTCTTGATGTACAAGAAATTATAATTTGACCATGTAAACCCCAAACCCGTCGAAATCGGTAAAACCGACGGATTTCCGACGGTTTTAGGGTTACACGTGTCTTTTGAAAAATAAGGGAATGCGTAATTCGACAAAAAAGTCCTGAACCGTCGGAAATCCGTCGGAAAAAACCGACGGATTTCCGACGGGACTATTCTTTTAACGAAAACACGTGTCCGTTTTTAAGGTTTAAATTATATTACCGAATCAAATCGGTTTTTCCGACGGATTCCGACGGTTTTGGGGGTCATTTTAAAATTAATTTTAACTGGTTTAATGAGTTGTGTGGGTTTGTTAATGGGTTTGTTTAGAGAATTTTTAATTTCTGGCAAAATCTTATTTTATTAAAATTTGTTAAAATATACAAAGCTGAAGTTGAGCTTATAAAATGCTCGGCAGCTGCGGTTTTCGAGGACCTATGGTTTACACCGTAATGTCAAAATTAAATAAAATACAAAATAACAAATTTACAACTTGCATGTAATACCAAAAAATAATACAAACCGCGTGGATAACTAGTCTTCATTAGATGATGATGATGACCCCTCAGATGGAATTGAGTCCGAATCCGCATAAAATTCACCTTTTTCTTCTTCTGAGTCGGAAAAAACTAAACCAAATTGTGTGAAATCAACAACAAGATCCAGAGCACAAGAAGGCTCAACTGGATCCATTGGAACAACTTCTGCTGGCTGTAAAGGATCATGTTCTGCAACTCCATAAATTCTTCCTCAGGGGTCACTTTAGTAATCATGCGCCAAGGATCCGTCCCGTGTAACTCGAGGGTAACGAATATAGCACACCTAAAAATAAAATATTAGTTTTGTAATTATTATACCTAAATAAGGAATTGAGTATTAATTACACTATTATTAGTACCCTACCTGTCAACTTGTGATCCTAGAATGAATGGGTCATACGTTTCTAGTCTCGACTTGAATTAACAGACGTAACACCAAATTGGTCTACATGAAGCCCACGACGAGTGTTGAATCATACCAATCACACTTGAAAACAATGCACCTCAAGTCTAACATTCCCGGGTACCTGACTTCCAAAATTTCTTGAAGAACGCCAGTAGTAAACATCATTACCAGATTTCACCGAAATACCAGAATCTGAAGTTTGCGTTGTTCTTCTCTCGTCATGAACCCTAAACCCATATCCACGATTGTAGTATCTAGGATAAGAAGTTGCAATGTAGTTTGGACCATTAACAAATTCCAATAACCATGTGGGAAATGTCGTCCGCTTATTACTCCTTCAGAAACCTACAAAAATAAGTTAGATATTAGTATTTAAAAATAGTTTATTAAATGATTTAGTGTTTTTAAACACTTACGTAAAATTGCAACCAAGACATAAATTCCTCCTCCTTATGGACTTGAAGCTCGTCTTCTGTCTTATCCATATAGTACCCGCGTATTAATGCCATGTAAATCCTGTACGAAAACCAAAATAGTTGACAAATTAATAATAACATATAAAATAATCAATTATACATTAAATGACACAAAAGAATCCTTGTTTACCTTTCGTATTCCGTAATTTCTTCACAATTGGTTAGGATATACGTATGCAAGTGTGTAAACTCCTGTTGAGATAATTTACGCCTTTTTCCTTTGCCACTGACTCGCCCAACTTGGGAAAATAACTCTGGAACAACGACGGGGTAAATCGCTCTCTCACCACGATCATCATGGCGACTAGGACGTCTACTCTTCGTCTGAACTGACGGGAAGTAATATTCAGCAAACTGTGAGGCCTCTTCGTTGATGCTCTGGGCGATAATAGATCCCTCTACTCTACTCAAATTCTTAACCTTTTTCTTCAGATGAAACATATACCGCTTCAAATGGATACATCCAACGGTATTGAACCGGGCCTCCTAGTTCAACTTCTCGTGGGAGGTGGATCGGAAGATGTTCCATCACATCAAAGAAAGATGGTGGAAATATCTTCTCCAAATTACAAAGGATCACGGGATATTGGCCTGTAAATTTTGGATTCCCTCAACGATAAGTGTTCTTGTGCATAAATCGCAGAAAACACTCTACTCAATTGCTTGGTGGGCGTCTTTATGGAGAAGATGAGCAAAAGCGAATGGAAGAAGCCTCTGCATCACAACGTGACAATCATGACTCTTCATTCCAATAAACTTTCCTTCTCCATAATCGATGCGATTCGCAGATTAGATGCGTATCCATCGATGAATTTAACATCGTCGTGAATCCAATCAAAAATTCTGTTTTCTTTGCTACTTCTAACCGGGTATAATGGAAATGGACATTGACCATTTGGGAGCACTTCAAGAAAACCTCGATCGCAATATGCTGGCAAGTCTAATCTAGATTTCATATTGTCTTTCGTCTTCCCTTGGACGTTTAAGACTGTGTTCATGATGTTCTCAAAGAAGTTCTTCTCAACGTGCATCACATCAAGATTATGCCGTAATAAATGGTTCTTCCAAATAAGGCAATTCCAAAAATATGCTCTTCTTGTGCCAGCTATGAAATTCACCGACACCATAAATAGGTTCATGTCCATTACCCCCACAATAAGGAGTCGTCTCAGCACCAAAATCTCTCAACTGTTCCAATAAAGTTTCACCGTCTATCTCAGGCGGTGGACCATCAAAACTTGCCTACCCTTCGTAAACATTGTTCTCGAACGGACGATACGGATGATCACTTTCGGTAAAAATCTCCTATGACAATCAAACCAACAACTTTTTCTACCATGCTTTAGTTGGAATGCATCTGTGTTGTCTTGGCAATACGGACACGATAATCTCTCATGTGTTGTCCATCCGGATAACATACCATATCTTTGGGAAATCGCTTATGGTCCACATAAGCACCGCCGCATCTTAAAAGTTTTTTGGGTCGAAACATCATACGCTTCCACACCATGCTCCCATAGCATTTGTAACTCATAGATCAATGGCTGGAGGAATATATCAAGTGATCTCTTCGGATGCTCTGGGCCGGGAACAAGAATCGATAGATATAAAAATTCTCTACGCATGCACAGAGATGGAGGCAAATTGTAAGGGGTTACAATTACGGGCCATAACGAATACTTCCTTCCATGCTTCCCAAATGGGTTAAAACCATCTGTACATAACCCGAGGTACACATTCCTTCGCTCATACGCAAACTCCGGATACAATGATTGAAAATGTTTCCAAGCGTCTGCGTCTGAAGGATGTGTAATATCTCCATCTTGACGATGTTCGCATGCCATCTCATTGGCTCTGTGCTTGTTGAGAAGTATATAACCTCTTCAACCTCTCTGTTATTGGTAAATACCACATACGTTTATATGGAATTTGAATTCTGCCACTACTTTCCGATACCGTGGTTTACGACAAAATCTACATCTTTTGCGGTTTTCATCTTCTCTCCAATATAGCATACAATTGTCGATGCACACATCTATTACCTTATCACGGTAACCCAAGACCAGATACAAGTTTTTGTACCTCGTAGTATGATCCGGGTAAAAGATTATCTTCGGCAATAAATCTTTCGCCTAATCATATCGCATCAACGCACTCCTCCGCCAAATTGTAATCCGTCTTAATCGTCATCAATCTACTTGCAGGTGATAAAGGCGAATGACCTTCTTTACACCCTTTATATAGTGGCTGCTTTGCAGCATCTAACATATCAAAAAATCTTCTTGCTTTACATTAGGTTCTTGAACCTATATCTTTCTTCACCGCTAAACTCGACATTCTCTCTAAACGCATCATTCACCATCGCACGCCTCCCCTACCCTACATCTACTTCGTACTACCTCCTAAACTATCTGAGACAGTTGGTTCACTAGTACTACCATACTCAACATTTGTTTCTCCATGTAAATACCATATCTTGTAACCTGGCGTAAACCCATTACTATACAGAATGATGCCAAACTATCTCTATCGCAACATTACGAGAATTCCTACAAATTGAACATGGACATTTTAACTTACCTGATTTTTTGAACACGCGGTTGCTTTCCGCCACTTCCATGAACTTCGTATATGCCTCGTGCATACTCCTCGTTCAAGTTGTTCGTCTCCGGATCCATTAATGGTTCGTCCATCCATGATCGAAAATATCTAGACATATTTTTCACTTTTTTTTATAGAATTAAGTATTAAGTAAACAAGAAATGAGAGAGATATGAAATTAAGATTGTTGTGTAATGGGATAGAGAATGGGAGAAACATATATATAAACTTCGTTTCCGTCGGATTTCCGCGAAAATCCGTCGCTACGGTAAATTCAACGGATACATTAACGTTCATATTTTCCGACTTTTTTCCATGAACCGTCGGAAATCCGTCGGAATATAACGGCATGGATATCCGTCGGAAATCCGTCGGAATACAAATATCCGTCGGAAATTCCGTCATAAATCCGTCAGAATATAACACCTCGGATTTCCAACGGAATTTCCGTCGGAAATCCGTCGGAAATATTTCCGTCGGAAAATTCCGTCATAAATCCGTCAGAATATAACGCCTCGGATTTCCAACGGAATTTCCGTCGGAAATTCCGACGGAAATATTTCCGTCGGAAAATTCCGACGGATTTCCGACGGATTCCCAGAATTTTCAAATCTCAGGAATCCATCGGTAAGCCGTCGTAAATTTCCGACGGAATTCTTGTCCGTCGGAAAATCCGTCGGTTTTGCGGTAGATTTCTTGTAGTGTCTGCCCGATCGAAAAGGGCCGTTGAGTGATTGATGCCTTGATTTTTGGGATCTTCGAATTTAATATATATATATATATATATATATATATATTATAGTTTCGGGGAAAGAAAAAAATTAACTTAAGATTGTAAAATAGTGTCCTCAAAATATTGAGGTTAATTTAGTGGTAAGAATCTTGGGATAATGAGGGAGATAGTTGTGCTCTAGTTTTGATTCACATATCAATTCGATTTTGGGGTTTCACGTTAATGGTAAAAGGGATGATCATTTTTCGATAGTCCCTTAATTTTGGGAGTGTTTGGATATTATTAATACATTGTAATATGTTTCCACATAAACGTGTTTTCACTTTAGCAAGGGGGTAGATTGCTTCTTAGGATGCTATAAGTGAGGAAATGGAGTGTTTTGGATTATGAGTATTATGTTGCATGAGGTCCTAATCTAGGCTCCATGGAATTATTTGCTTTACATTGAAGTGAAGTATTTAAAAATGCGAAAGCGCTTTTTATATATTTTAAGAAACGAATACTAGTTAGAAACATAATATTAGTATGTATGAAAATAAATTAGCATATTATATTAAAAATTATTATGAACTACATAAATTTTAAAATTATTAGCAAAAGTTTTCGATCTGGCCTCTCTGGCATCCGGCTCGCCGGAGTCGTGAGAGGGTCCATCCATTAGTTATATTTCAAGTCTTTTTAGTTCCTGGCCACTCTCCTTTGACGGATCCAGTCTCGAAGCTTCCGAAATGACGTTTAGGTGGGAGTATCCTCCGGTTTCGAAAATCTTCTATATGCGCGTTGTCTTCTCTCTGTTCGTGGTGGAGCTCTGCGTTTTCTGTTGATTTCGTCGGTGAGTTCAATTTTGACAGTCTCAGATCTAGTTCATGTTTTGAGCCTTTCGATGTTGTTAGTCGGATCTCTTGCTTCTTATACGGCTGAGGCGAAGTTGTCTCCTCATAGATACCCGTTTCTCTCGCCTTTGGATTTGTTGCTTTTGGGCCCTTGTTGTTTGGTTTTGGTGTACAAATCTTCGTTTAGGCTGGATAAGGATCTTTAGTTCTCAGGTTCGATCGTATGATCTTCTCCTCCGAGTTTAATGTTTCCGCTTTAAGGTTTGTTTCGCTCCTCGTATCTACAATCAAAACCTGATTGAGGTTTGGTCTGTTCATGGCTTCTAATGAGGCATATTCTGGTCGTGGTATGCGACTTTGGCGTTTTTGAAGGTCGCTGGAATTTGGTCTCTGAGTCTCGTGTCTACTTGTCAGAATAGAAGTCTAGATTCATTTATTTTGAGAGGTACCATGACTTCGCAATATAAGGTTTCCTTAGCTGCAAGATGGATGTGTGTTGTCTTTTGTGGCTAACTTTATTCACTTTGGGATGGGAGGTTGATTGGCAAGTTCGTTTTCATTCAAGCGTTACAAGTTTTTAACTTTGGTTTTGTCCTTTGTGGTTCGTACTACTTTTTATTTAGCTTCCATATTTCTTAGGAGTTTAGCTTCCTTTTTTTGGTTTTCAGTTTTTGGGGATATTTAGTTTTCCACCCACTTATATATCTCACTAATATATTATTCCTTTGTGTTATTAATATAAAAACCGATGACAAAAAAACATTTTCATTCATCTAAAAGAAAGTGACGCCAAACAGTTGCATCCATAAGCCTATTTTCCCACCGAAATCTTCGTCCAAGTTTATATTGGCCTCTCATTCTATCTGTCCCATCGTGAAAGAATAAAAACCATAGAAAAAGTAAAAATTATGATAATTAAACGTGTAATATTCGACTGTTCTTTTTCTCCAGCCCTCTCATCAAATCAAACACTTTCTTTAGAAATAAATTAAAATAAGTTGTGATGCAACTTTTTTTTCTATCAATCAGAGTCCGATGGATTTGACAAATCTTGAGGGTCACTATTTCCAGAATGATTTTGATCAAAAGTTGTGATTCCACGCACTCTCTGAATCCGTATAATCATTTTTACCCTAGCGGTGATTGAGTTACTTCTTAATAATTATTTAAATAAAATTAAGTATCTGTGGTACTGTGATTAATTTTAGTTTTTACAGACGTACATACCACTGTTAAAAGAAATTACACATGAATTCAGTTAACGGTAAACGCTAGCGGTGGCAGTCAGAGTTCAATTAGGTCGTGATGGGGAAGATTGGAAGAATTCAATAAAAGTGGACAAGTATTATTTAGAAAATTTTATCCAATAATAACATTTTTTTAATCTGCAAAGAATATGATATCGATTCACAAAAAAAAACCGTAATGTACATGATTTTTTTTTTGGTCAGTTTCTCAAATAATTTATTCCAGTCACAATTCAGTCAGAATGAATAAAGACGCTATTATATCAAATTAATAATTATTATTATGGGATTCTCATTTACTTCGGCCCGCAAGAAAAGCCATGAAACTAGGGCTTTCCTCCTGCCTTCACAGATCATCCACATGCATGGTCAAAAAAGAGAAATTATTCTCACCATCATTAACTGTTCATATCCGTATATATATATATATATTTCGATATAATATAGACTTATAAAGTGAGTTAGCTTGCGTAGCTCTAATCGTAACGACATATCTCTTATTCGTGGAAGAAAATTGGATTAAAATGTTCATTAACAAGTCCTAATCTATGACTATTACAAATATATAGGAAAAGAAAAAGTAAAGTTATTAACAAAAAAAAGAAGAGTGAAGTTAAAGAATATGGAGATCCTTCGTTAATATATAAAATAGTTTAGGATTTTATTCGTTATCAAAACAATCTAAAATATAAATCCTAATTCGAAGTTTTAAACTCTAAATCTTAAAATTTACCTGTAAACCATAAAACTAAACTTAAAGCTATATTTTAAAGTCTAAACAATATAGTTCATTTTCTTAAATTTAAAAGATTCAATCTAATTTTTAACTAAAAAAAATTAATGATTTTTTTCCCCAATTATCCCCTCTCCCCCAAAAATCTCTTAAACAAAAAACAAGAAGGTAACATCTTCACCAACTGAGAAATTAAATTAATAAAAAATAATTGGTGAAATTAAACTTATATTTAATTTTTAATTTCTTAGCATTACACAAAACTGTGGATGGACGTCTTCGCTTTGTGTCCCATCCACCAATATTCCTTGCAGCCCCACTTCTCTTGCTCTGTCCCAGTAGCGCACACATTTGTACACACATGCGTATGTATCTATCGTCGTTCCATACAATCTTAATTGTATTTAGTTTTAGAAATCAAGTTAACTATTTAATTTGATTTAAAGTGAACTGATTAAATGACCCCAATAATTACATTGACTTCAAGAAGCACATAAGCATTTATCACTTCTTGTTTTCTTACCGTCGAAATTCCAAACCGAAACCCAAACAAATCTCTAGAATCCATAAAAATAAAAATCTATATTTTTTTTGTTACTAAAAGCATACACGGGTAGCCAAACAATTTATTGTATCACTTCATACAATTTATTGTATCGAGTTAGAATGGCTTGGAATAAAAACCAGTTTAAAAATGTATATTTTTATATTGTAATTTCAATTATGTTTGTTTACTGTGGACGTTTTAAATTACAAAAAAATCTGTTTTTATAAGCTTTAGAAATAAATTTGGACATTTTTTTTTGTTGCATGTATTTAAAATTTTATTGGTTTTTGATTTTTTGATAATATATAACCGGATAGGACCCACTATAAAACCCTGTTAGGGCTGGTTTGGTACTCATAACCGAATGAAATAGGAAGCCAAACCAGAACCGGGCCAAAGAGGATAACCGGGATAGACCGGAGACAACAAACCCTAGGACTTAAGCAAACAAAACACAGCCGCTTTAGGCACCGGAACAGGAACCTCCGGAAGGAGCCGCCTTCGCTCAAACCCAAACCAAAATATCGGAGAGCTCTCTCGCGGTGCCGGTATCATCGGAGAGAGCCTCCTCGCCGCTCAGATCTGAAGAAACCTCCTCCGATTTGGACATCTTGATCATTTAACTTAATAAAAAGGCTTTATAGAAGGAAAAAACACATAAGCTCGCAATAAACAATGGGGTTTTTTTGTTGTAACTATATGGATACCATTAAAAAAAATGAATTGTAAATGACGAGACTGTGCTTCATCGGCTACCAAGCGACCGTGGTATACGCTAAGACTAATACCGTCATTTAATACAAACCGAATTACATGAATAATTTATTTCTGTGTATACATAACAATAATATTTATAACGACCTTGATGAGTCGTCGTCATCAAAGAAATCACTAAAAACGTCGGGAATCGTTGTTTTGTTCTCCATGTTGCCTCCTCCGCTACTGTGAGAGAGCAACATAGTCAGAGAATCTCCCTCAAGCTCGTCGAGATCGGCAAAGAAATCCTCCGGCTGATGTTGAAAATCCGGAAACAACTCCGGTCTATAGGTATCGTCAACGTCATTATCGAACTCCATATTGTCCTGACGCTCCTCCAAACCCTCTTCCTTAACCGCAGCTGCCGCATGAGGAGGAGGAAGAGTGGAGAACGAAGGCAAGTGGGACTTATTATTGGGTTCTTCTTTGTTTTGGGAGACTCTGTATGAGGCAGAAGTAGTTGCGGATACGTTTGTGGTTGAGGATTTGGAAGAAGGGTTTGGAGAGGAGGAGGAGGAACGAGTGGAGCCGGCGAGAGCGTTGCGTTGAGTGGGCCATGAATGGTTATGCTCAGAGGTGTAAGTAATGACTAACATGTTTGGATCGGTGCGGCTACGTTCGACTTGTTTCCTAGCTGAACAACCTTTCGAGCTGCTACATCTGTAGTAACCCCTGAGGAACACTCATTCCATCAAAAGATATAACTAGCTATAATCTAACTATAGTGAATCAGTTAAATTAAATGGTTATGCATATGTATATATTGGGTGACCTTTTTTCTTGAGAAATTTGTTTTTTTTTCCTCCAACTGTATACAATGTAAATATGTGTTAAGTATCAACCCATTTGATCACTTATAAATGACCAGGGAATAACAAAAAAAAAATCTATGATTTCCTAGCTTTTTCGATGGAATATTAAGTTTCTAAGATAAGTTTGCATCAAATGTCACAATAAAGAATTTAAAGGATTAATGTGCGCCGTAGAAACTCGAATGAACTTTGTGCTTTATAGTTCCATGCTAATCATTGCACCTGCAATATGGTTTGTGAAGGGAAAAAGCAAAAATGTAGATTCTACCCCATGTGACTTTTTTCAATGGTTAATCAAATTAAAAAAAAAACATTTACTTTGTAAAGAAAATTCACTTTTCTAGTAGTAACATATAGGTTTGTATTAAAAATAATGATTCTTAAGTCTTTACAAAACTTTCCTATATAAAGAATATGTAATATATTACATCTATATATCATGTTTTTGTATTGTGTATACACAAAAAAAAAATGTGTGTACACAGACATATATAGGGTTATAACTTACACATACAGAAATACATGAGTATGGTATATGTGTATATGTGTACCTTGGATAAGGAGAACCTTTGATGGGTTTTTGACCGTACTTTCGCCAAGCCCATAGATCAGACGGAACTACTTCTCCACTGGACCGGCTGTTCATGGCGGCTGGAGCCGGTATGCACACCACTTTCTTTGCCTGGCTCTTCCTGCATCCATTGTCAACATATATTGAGACGCATGTAAGTATACCGTATATATATCTGCTGTAATTTAAAGCTAATTATCTGATCAACGTTAGTGTGGGACATACTAGTTCAGGTTGAGATATGATGGCATCGTAGTTAATTTTCATTGTTTGTTTACGATGTCAACACTTCATTAGAAATATAGACTACGGCGAATACCCTTTTAAATTTGAAAACATAAATATAGGTCTAGAAACAAAATCAGCTAAAAGTAAAACGAAAGTTTTTTTTAAATAAAAGAAAAGAAGAAGTTTAACAAAAGCAAACAGAATTAAAAGTTGAACAACGAGAAAAGAATAATGTAAGAATTCAAAAATTTTCATTAAGGATTGCATATACACACGACAAAACCCTAGTTTCAATCGTCTCTTGTGGTGTCATACAAAAAAAAAAGATATATAGATATGAAAACGTTGAGAAGTGGGGGTTTTACACATATATTGGATAATTAGCAGATTATTTTTCAAAAATATGAAAGTTTAATGACAAATATGAAATCTGAAAAATAGTATGTCATTCTTCAGTATAGTTTTTTTTTTTTTTTTTTTTTTGAAAATCTCCAAATTAAGGAACAAAAAAATAATCACATGCTGTTATTATATTTTATCATGAACCGAACATTAAATGATCTCGCTTAATCAAGAAGGGGGAAATGATAATTAAATAGTGTAGATCGAATGTTAATAAATTAACCTTCTCTTTATGCCGAGATTCCGAGGGGAAGAAGCGATCTGAATTTGTGAGGATGATGACGTGTTGTTATTATTATTATTATCAACCAGTAAACAGTTTCTTGGACTGTTAGTTGTATCAACGTTGATCATCCCCCAAGGCGAAGCTGCTGCAGCGGTGGAGACGGCCATGGCCGGAGAATTACACGTGGAGGCATCGTGGTTGATGTTACTTTGAGAGATCCGGATTCTTGGGAAGACACTGCATTGACTCTTAATATGATCATCCTCAAAAACCTTTGGAAAGATTGCAAAACTGTTGTTGCTTTTGCTATCATCTCCGGCGCCTGAGAAGAAGCCGGAGTTGGCCGTGAGGTGGAGGAGAGGATCTGTCAAGCTTCCGAACGGGTCGCCGAAGGGATTTAAGTGACAGCTGGCAGAAGCAGTGGCGGAGGGGAAATCCACGTGGAGGTCTGATGTTGTCGGCGAAGACAAGCTGCTCGGAGATGGACCTTCCGGTGGTCCAGGAGATGATGACATGTTTCCTGATCCAATTCCTCGTACGACGTCTGTTAGGTCTCCTTGGAAGGTGTCCATGTCTTGAAACTCAAAGACACTGCACATAATATATACTATGTATGATTTGTGTCTGTGTTTATATGTACACAGTGAAAGAATTAGAAAATCTAAGACCAAAACAAGAATAGAAAAAAATGATTGGGAATCCGGGAGAGAATTATAATCGATTGCTTAGTAAGAATTTCAGAAAAGGGTGATCAGTGAAGTTGAATTATTTTCTTGGTAAAAAGAAGATTGATGATGAAGAAGAAGAATGGTTGATGAGACGAGAAATAGACACTGACTTTTCAGAATGAAAACATCTTCGAAAACTTCTCCATGTAAGAGACAAAGGGAGATCACACACTGTACTCTTTATTTATAATGAACTAATTAACAAGAATTAAAATTTAAAGGAGCTGAAATGATATAATTTATATTTATATATATATATATATATTCATGGATCGAGATATATACGGCCAAGTCTTGTACTTTTTAACTAAATATATAATGTGAAAGGGGATAATGAGATGGTGCACTTGTGAAAAAACAAGTGATTGGGAAGTAAAGAGATCGGCAAATAGCCGCATTTCTCGGAGTACGTTTCATTATCATCCAATGTCATTTGGCCACGTCAACATTCTGAAATACATTTTGCTGTTGTCTTGAGTACCAAAAAAATCTGTCTGTATTTTATATATTAGTTTCTTTATTCGAGTTAGTTATATAAGTAAGTTTCTTATAAAATTGACTAATATGAGAATTTCTTGTATGAAATTTTTGTCCACAACCATATATAATAGACTGTGTTATGTAATGGTTTATAACTGTTTTCATCTGTTAATTTATGCTCTAATTTGTGTTTCTAAACACTAATGGTCCAGTTTTTTAATAATCTTATTTATTTCGTTTATCTTAAAGATGACTTCAGCTAAAACAAAAGAAGTTATCCATTACTGATATTGTCCTCACTCAAGTCAACTACCGTTAACTTGTTATTTAGCTGGTCATTTCGTAATTAAAAGTAACTACAAAACTAGAAAAAAGCAGCTTTAGTTCTTATATAAAAAAAAGAAGAAGCAGTTTTAGACTTTTAGTGATTATTATATTGCTAACTAATCAAGAAGAAATCATTCGGGAAAGACAAAAGACAAATGACAAATTTTAATTTTATATTCACTACCTTAAAAGTCTAATAAGTTATTATGAGAAAGAAAATACAATAACTAATTCTTAATTTGAATAATCAAATTAATTAGTATATAGGCACTCGGCCTGATCTATTGCACCATATACCTCGTCATTCTCTCCTTTTTTCTTCTCATTTGCTCTTTCACCTTCTTTAGCCACAGTAAATATAAGAACCCCAAACCTGAATAAGATTTGTCAGCTCTTGGGAAAGCAAATCTGTTTTTTCTTCATTATATTAAATTTCTTTTCTTAAAGTGTTATAATATTTGTAATCATTTAAATATTTAATAACTAAATCGGATTTTTGGCTAAATGTTGGAAACAATTTCAACTATCAAGTTTCTGCACCGAGGTATAAATACTGGGCAACGCAAGGTGTTCATGAATAGATTATAAGTTTATAACTTTGATTCATGGTTGCTTGTGTTGTGGTTGTGGCATGTTTGAACTATGCCGTTTATAGAGTAATGAGTTAATGGCTAAACTGTGAAAATAGAGAAAAGTAGCTTGACTAAAATTTGTTTTATTGAACTGGTTAGTAGTACGTAATTAAGATGATCATAGTATGGCATGGTGACTGTGATAAATGCAGAGGCAGGTCAACCCTGCTAGATAGATATGGGCAGAGACGTTTTCTATTGACTCCTTAGAGACATGGTCATTCGTCTGACCAAGTTCATTATGCTTGACGTTGTATCCACTTTTCACGTACGGTTTAATTGACAATCATGAAATCATTCCATCAATGTTAACGTTAACTTAACGTCTACATTACTATTCTTATACTGTGTAAATGAAAATTTAGTTTCTTAAAAATTTCTTTCCTTATTTGTTTATTATCTCTAATTATTTTATTTAGTAAGATTTTTTTAGAAACAATTAGTGTTATAAAGAACGATCCTATTTGTGAATAAAAACACTTTTCTAAACTCACGAGTCATGATCCTCTGGCCTCTGCGTCACAGTTTTCTATTTGTAAAACAAAGTAAATAAAACTCT
>CM051376.1:7439820-7464820 GCA_028015245.1 Cardamine occulta | reverse complement strand
TACAGTCTAAAATTCTATATTGCGAATAAAGTTAAGCTGAAAATTGCTTGAAGATATTTAATGCACTTTTCTAATTAGATAATTAGGAGGTGAATCAGATTTTTACTACTGGACTATTTCTCTTAGGATGAGTGTAGTAGTCGAGTAATTCACTTATTGGATTTTCTAATAGATGTAAAGTATGACATCATATTAACTGACCAAATAGATATAATTTAGATAATTTCATGTTTAAAGGGGATCAATCACTGAGCTGGACCAACATGCCAATAGAACTGAAACTTTATACATGTTTCTAATTAGATAGCCGGTGTATGCAAAAAATATAAGAAACTTGATATCACCATTTCAGAGTTACCAGTAGAATTACCGGTCCTCTAAAGCTCGTTCCAACATATTGGAAAATTTCGACAAAATTTGTCTTTTAGTAATAGTTCCTTTTTCTTTTCTTTTTTAAACTGTATTATATTCCTGAAATTTTTTGTATTAATTCCATGTTACTCAAAGACTTAGTATATACGTATCACTTGAAATGAAGCCATAATTAAAAACCGACGAAATTCCGACGGATAAAAACCGACGGATTTCCGACGGATAAAAACCGACGGATTTCCGACGGAATTGTTTAATTTTTTTTAATTATATAATCGAATTTTAAAAAATAAATTTATTAATTTTAAAATTTTGTTTTATAATATAAATTAAAATTAAAGAAATAATAATTATAAAATAATACAATAATTCAAATAAAAATTCAATAAATATAAAATAATTCAAATAAAAAACAAAAAAAACTAAAACAAACTAAAACTACGATGGCGGGAATCGGGATAAGAATTCCTCCATGTGTTGCTGCAATACCAGGTGATCTGCCTCCAATTTGCGGGTTCTCTCGCGTTCCGCTTCTTGTTGGAGGCGATCCGCTTCTTGTTGGAGGCGATCCGCTTCTCGTTGGAGGCGATCCGCTTCTCGTTGGAGGCGATCCACTTCTCGTTGGAGGCGCTCGGCTTCTTGTTCTTCTGCGAGGTGTTGCAGCTGCGTCTCCATGGCTTCCATCTCAGTGTCTCGTTGTGCGAGTTGTGCCCTAAGATCGGGAGAATCGCCGTAGAAACGCGAAGTTGCAGAAGAAGATCCGTCGTCTGGAAGACCAAATACACAACCTTTGGTATTCGGAGTACACTGCGGTAAGAAATGAAAACTTTGTTAAAAATTAGAAATTACAAAAAAATGATTTAAATATATATTTTACTTACCTCATAGACGAATTCGTTAATCTTCTCGAACGGAAGATCGGTAATTGGAGGCGTTCCTTCGGTGAGTGGCTGAGAAAGGAGGAAGTCTTCCTTTATCTTCTCCTAATTGTCAATGATCTCCCGAGCCATCGGATCTTGGATTTCATGGGTCTTCCTGCTGGTATGCGCATCCTTGAGCAATCTGAGAGCGGAAGGTTGGACACCGTCTTCCCGAAACAACAAAAATGAAAATTTAGTAAAATATAAAATTATAAAACTAAAATAACAATATTTTAATTAAATACGAAACTTACCAGTTGTTTGGCCCGTGTGACCAAACTAACCGCTCCTAGATTGTGCGTCGCCTTGCCTTTTCCTTTGCGATCGCTGTTTCGGCACGCAGAATGAGTTGTGGAGCTTGTCTTGGTCAGTTCTTCACTCCAATAAGTGCATAACCCGCTCCATAGGCTCGGGTTGGAAAGCAACTCCCTTGTGACATCATTCTTGTGCCACTTCTCCTTCCACTCGTTCAGCTTCCATGAATACATTCTCGCTGCTTTTCTATCGAAGCATCGTCTAACCGTGGCGGTCATGTGGCTGTCCCAATTAAATTCTTGCTGCAAATCAAAAATTAAATTAAAATAAACTATATTAAATAAAAGTAAAACAATTTAAAATATGAGGTACTTACCGCAAATTGGCGAAACCATAATTCCTGATCCGCCATCGGCATTTGGTTGTACGTCAGGTACGGATGCCGAAGCATTCCATTGAGCATCCGGTTAATGGACTTGGAAATCCCATTTCCGGAATCTCCAAACCTACAAAACAAATTATTGCAAATAATTTGAATTGTAACTAAAGTAATAATAGTAAATAAATATTAAAATTCTTAAAATTAACAAAAACTGACCATGTGTCTCGCCTCTTGTAATCGGGGATGGAGGAAGCAATCTATCTCGTCCTGGTTGAGCGACAAAGTCCTTGACGCTCATCTGCGTCGGTGCAGTAGGTGAAGGCGTCGGCGTAGGCGCTGTCTCCGGGATATGTGTCTCCGGTGTAGGAGAACTCCTCGAACCGGAACTACCTCTCCGGCGACTACTACGTCCGCCGCCGCCTGAATGGATAAACCGACCGTAATCCCTAGAAAAATTAAAAAAGAAATCAAACATTATATGAAAAAAATTATACATCATCAAAATAATAAAAAATTATCAAAAAAATATTTTAAATTCATTATTAGTCCAAAAAAATTATACTTTTATAAAAGAATTAATAATTTATGGAAATACTTATAAATTACTAAAATCATCATAAATTTATATTTATAAGTATTAATTCCAAAAAAATTATAAATTTGTAAATACATGATTATTACATGAAATAATTATACATTATCAAAATAATAAAAAAATTTCAAAAAAATATTTTAAATTCATTATTATTCTAAAACAATTATACATTTATAAAATAATGAATAATTGATGGAAATACTTATAAATTACTAAAATCATCATAAATTTATATTTATAAGTATTAATTCCAAAACAATTTTAAATTTGTAAATCCATGATTTATAAAAGAATGAATAATTCATGGAAATAATTATAAATTACTAACATGATTAAAAATTATCAAAAATAATAATCATAATTTTCTAAAAATAATAATTCATACCAAAATTAAGAAAATTTTAATGCATGAAAATAATTATAAATAATTCAATAAATAAATAAATTAACAAAAAAAATAATTTCAATAAACATAACAAACCTAAATCTAACAATTACAAACCTAAATCTAACATTACAAACCTAAATCTAACAATTACAAACCTAAATCTAACAATTACAATCCTACATCTAACATTACAAACCTAAATCTAACAATTCTAATTTTCTAAACCAATCAATCTAACTCAAAACATAACAATCCATAATATAAACTTAAGAACTTACATTTTGGAGGATTTTGAGACATAATGATGAGGGATCGGACTAAAAAAGGAGATTTTTAGGATTTTTTAGGATTCTTGAAAGGTTCTGCGAAAGCGAGGAGGAAGAAGACGATGTCGGTATATATTACGATATTTCCGACGGATATATCCATCGGAAATCCATCAATTTTAAAAAAATTAAATTACGCACGTTCTCGATACGGTTTCGAGAACGTCGCACCTAAATTTTCGCGAATCCATCGGAAATTTCCGACGGATTTCCGATGGATAATATAAATATGCATGTCTTCTCATTGGCCAGTCAAACCTTAGACGGGGACACGTGTTACAACAAGACCGTTGGAAATCCGTCGGAAATTTTCGACGGATTTCTGACGGGTTTGTGGTTTTAGTGGTTATTTACGCACCGTTTCAGTAAACATATGTTTTTAGTTTTATAAATTCATGATTGCAAACACAAATAACTTATAGAAATCTTTCATTTGTCAAATTTCAAAAGTTTATAAGATTATTTTGTTTTTGGTAAACTTGTATGTTAACTATACGTTTATCGATCAAATACTTTCGGTCGAACCATGTCTAAAAACGAAATCTTTTGAAAATATGTTATATATCACATAATTTAGTTTATTTTGTCAAAGTTTGTTGTTAACATTGTCTTGATGTACAAGAAATTACAAATTAACCATGTAACCCCCAAAACCGTCGGAAATCCGTCGGAAAAACCGATGGATTTCTGACGGTTTTAGGGTTACACGTGTCAATAAAAATTAAATTAAAAATATATCCAAATCCGTCGAAAATCCGTCGGTTTTTCCGACGGCATTCCGACGGATATGGGTATTTTTTTACGAAAATATGTGTCCGTTTTTAAGGTTTTAAATTATCTTTACGTCGGAAATAGGTTTATTTGTGGTTTAATGGTTATTTTGTATTTTTGGTTTAATGGTTATAGTGTATATTTGGTTTAATGGTTTATGTTTATATGTGGTTTAATGTTTATGTGGTTTAATGAGTTTTGTGGGTTTGTTAAGGTGTTTGTTTAGGGAATATATATTTCTGGCAAAATCTTATTTTATTAAAACTTGTAAAAATATACAAAGCTGAAGTTGAGCTTATAAAATGCTCGTCAGCTGTGGTCTTCGAAGATCTATGGTTTACACCGTAATGTGAAAATTAAATAAAATACAAAAAAACAAATTTACACCTTTCTGTAAAAATAAAAAATAATACAAAACACACATATAACTAATCTTCATTAGATGATGATGTTGATCTCTCAGATGGAATTGAGTCTGAATCCTCATAAAATTCACCTTGTTCTTCTTCTGATTCGGAAAAAACTAAACCAAATTGTGTGAAATCAACAACAAGATCCAGAGCACAAGAAGGTTCAACTGGATCCATTGGAACAACTTCTGCTGGCTGTAAAGGATCGTGTTCTGCAACTCCATAAATTCTTCCTCTCGGGGTCACTGTAGTAACTGTGCACCAAGGATCTGTCCGCCGTGTAACTCGAGGGTAACGAATATAGCACACCTAAAAAAAACATATTAATTTTGTAAGTATTATACCAAAATAATGAATTGAGTATTAATTACACTAATATTTGTACCCTACCCGCTCAGCTTGTGATCCTAGAATGAATGAGTCATACGTTTCTAGTCTCCAGAAGCCTTCGGAAATCCGTCGGAATATAACGGTATGGATATCCGTCGGAATATATCGGCATGGATTTCCGATGGATTTCCAGAATTTTCAAATCTCGGGAATCCGTCGAAAATCCGTCGATTTTTTCCAATGGAATTATTGTCCTTTGGAAATTCCGTTGGTTTTGCGGTAGATTTCTTGTAGTGGTAGATCTTGATTAATTTGATTAATTTTTAAACAACGCTCGCTCATAAATTAATTATCAGAGATGACATCCACAATAAATGGTGGGTCCAATCATTGTTCATAGAGAAAATTATCTTTCATATATTTTTCTCTGTTGTATAAAGTTTTAAGTATGGCACCAACGTAACCTCAGATCTTCCTTTGATTTTTTTTGTATTTTCTATAGTATTGGACTATTGGTTATGGATTGTTACAACTTTTCTTTTTTCATTCGATTTACCAATCAAATTCAGCGTCACACCATCATTTTAAATGGGTAGGTAAAATACAAAAAATATATATATACTTTTCTTCACTTTGAAATTTTTTATGTTAGTTCCACAAATAGTTCACTTTTTTTTAATTTTTATCGGTTATGTCCCTAATGAACCCACAAATAGTTTGCTATTCTGAACAATTTGCAAGATATATTTACTAGTTGTTCATAAAAAGGATTGGTAGTTATTTCTGTAAATCACTCTTTTTTAAATTATTTTTACTAGACATTGGTGATATATATACCATAGAAAGTTGTTCATTTACAATGAGTTACCATTAAGAAAATAATTGATTTGTTTTTAATAATAATTGAAATTTTGTACTCTTAAGAAAAAATAAAGTACTTGTAAATATTGAGAGAGACACATCTGACTCTTTTGAGGGTCTAGTGTCTTGTGCAACCGTGGTATTCTAGGTTAAGAAAACTCATTAATTTCTTTTATTGGAAATGTTGAAGAATTCAAACCTCTCAAAAGAAAAATTCACGTGGGCTAATGTAATGATCTATTTGAGAAATGACAGGCAAGAGACAACTAATTTCTCGGTCACTCTATAACTTCTCCCCATGATAGAAGCATCTTGAAATAAGATTAAATTATAAATGTTTACGGTATAAATTAAATATCTAATTCATTATATATACACACACATATATACATGCACATGCGCATGATTAGGGTATAATTATAAGAACCTTTTTATTGTTCAAGATCCAAATCTCTATAATGATATATATAGTTTGATGGATCCGTATCCCCGGTGTAACGTGAGAGGAAAAAAGAATGGTTGCAACTTGTAATTCTCAGCTAATATTTATAGAAAGTAACATGTATTACCTATTGGAGCATAATCAATTTCTATTTGCTATTATCCAAGCGTAATAATTAGTTTTAGTGATTATAAAAATATTTGTCTTAAGGTATGAATGTAATTTTGCGCATAAAAAGTACGTGCTTACTTGTATTACAAAGAGTTAGTGTTGGATCCAAAGAAACAACATAGAGCGAAAACTCAAAAGACTATGGCCATGAATGTTTAAAAGTTTTTAAGTGGTTTTTAGATTATAAATTTTGGTTTTTAGATTCTAGCTTTTAGATTTGGTTTTTGATTTTTGCAAAAAATTGAAAAAAAAATATATAGAAAATTTGAAAAATAAAATCTCACTTTCAAACTCAAAAACTCAAAAAATGGTTTTTGATTTTTGTTTAGAAATTTGCAAAAATTCATAGAATCTAGATTCTCTATTTTTTAGAAAATCTATCTTTCACATAATGTTGATTGGATCATTAAATGGTTTTTGGAAAATCAAAAACCAAAAACTATAGTAGAAACTACTACCATTCATGGCCTATAGTTTATCAAAACCGAACAAAGGGTTTAATTAGTTTTGATAGTATCGAAATCTAATTTTTAAGATCAATAAATATTTTGTTTTGGGAGTACGTACGTTTTGGAAGTCAAACACAAGAAAAGGAAAAGAACAAATAGAACTAGACAAAAGAGTCTATTAGATTTAACATTTAACCCAAAAAAAAAAGAGTCTATTAGGATAATTAAGAAACTCTAATTATTATAAGTTTCTGCAATTTGTTACGCAAAGAGAAATGTCATGGGAATATGATTAGAGTATTGTTATGTATCTTTGTTTGTCACTATGTGTTGGTTGAAAGATTTAGGATCAAGGTTTCCTGTTATTGCTGGATTTGCTTTGGATTTGATAGTACAGTTTTATCTTAATTCTCATATCTTGACCTAATATGCCATAATTATTAACCAAACAACTTTTGATGGATTCTTCAAGACTCAGTTTCAAACCCCACAAGAACAAAGAAAGAAGACAAGGGCTTGGACTTTTTCTTTAATAACTCAAATTTATTTATCAATAAACTATATATTCTATAGAGGAACAAGAGACTTAATTACTTGTAAGTCATATACATATAGAAGCTGTAGCAAGCTTTGTCCATTAAAGATTAAAAACTTGGTGTATTCAATTCAAACTCAGGTTCTTACAAAAGTGTTCATCATTATTGTCTTTTGTTGCATCAATCTCTTAACCCTGATTCCACCATATAAACACTACATTTTTTGTATAATCAAAGTCCATCTTTCTCTACTGTCTGATCAAAAGCGCAAGCAGCATCATCAACACAGCCACATTAATTAGAAACACGATATATATACTCCAATATGAAACATTGCTTTAAGAACCCAATATGATTACTAAATCATGTACTTCAATTCATTTTTTCAACAGAGTTAAGACATTCTTGATTAGCCTCGAACCCTTTTAGTAACGGGCCTTGAGACTTTACCCAGATATAACTGAACTGATCGAAAAAAGAACATTGTCATTCTCTTTGGTATCATGAAATAACACTTCAACTTGATATACTCGTCCATATTTTAAGTAACAGTCAACCAAAACACAGATCAAGAAACTGTTGGATTCAAAACCAAGTTCAAATGACATGTGTGTGAAACATCATACAATAACTCAAATGCCTCCCCCTCTTCACTGTCGTGACCTCGATCTATATCCACCCGTGATAAAAGTTGCAATCTTTAATATCTCCAGATTGAAAGTTCAAAATCTCAACACACACAAATGTCGGTTTTAGGTGGTTTACTATTTACCAAACTATTTTTAACCATCTAATACCAAAATAAATCGGATTTAAATAGATTATAATCCAATTACCAAAAAAAAACATCCCCAAATCTCAAAAATTCTCAAATTGAAAACTTCATAACTTCTTCAATTTTTTACGGATTTGAGTGATTTAGGTGTCTATCTCACTCGGATTTTAGAACCCCATCCAACTATACCATCATTTGTCTCGATATGCAAAGTTATGACTGTCTAACCTTCAATTTACAGTCGGATTTTTTTTGGTAGACTGTAAATTGAAGTTTAGACGCTAAAAACTTTGCAGATCTAGAAAATAATGGAATATTTGGATAGAGCTCAACAATCCGAGTGAGATAGACATGAAAATCACCCAAATCCGTCAAAAATTGAAGAAGTTGTGAAGTTTTAAAATTGAAAAGCTGAAACTCTTTTAATGGAGTTTGAAGAAGAAGAAGAAGAACCGTTTAAATTCGGTTTATTCCGTTATTAGTTTGTTGTGTGTAATTAAACTTGGAGTCGCGCAGTTATGAGATTCATTTCTGGATCCGAGTAATAAGAACCTTCGATTACTAAGCCAATACGATTAGCATAAGATAATTAAACTCAGATAGATTTTTTTTTGTAAATAGTATTAGCAGACCCAACCCGTTATATTTTGTTGCCTAAAGCGGAAAAAAAATATTAGGCCCATAAAAAAACATACTTATTAAATAAAAACACATTAATGCAAGAGCAGGGATCAAACTCATCACCTATAATTTATTAAATTTTGCATTTTACCACTTCACTACATAAGACTTCTCATAAATTGATGCCTTTAAAAACATAATATAAAGTTGCTGCCTAAAGCACCAGCTTCATGGGCTTTAGATCAAGGTGGGGCATGAGTGGTAGAGTGAATTCCAAACTAATTAAATGGAAACTAATTTTTGTTTGCTTGTTAAAATACTTCTTTTAATTAAACGCAGTTATGGGCCTCACTGGGCCTAGGTTGATCTCTACTAGGTCTGAATTTTGAAACCGTTGAGGAACAAACGCGATGTTTGCAAAGTGTTTCGTTTGTATCGCAAAGAGAAATCACTTTAAAGTTTGAATCCTTTTACATCGAATTACGAAAATTGTAGGACCATCCGAATGGAGTATCTGACAGATCAACGGTTTATAAGATGCTTGAAAATAGATCCGTTAAGGAAACGCGTCGTTGTTAAGGCGCAGCAGATACATAAAGCAAATCAGAGAAAATATTTTCCACACTTCTTCAAAAAAAACTTCGAATTGTCTCCCAAAATTTCCCCTCTTATGATTTTTTGGAAGAACTCTCTCTACCAATTCTTAGATTGTATCAATTGAAGATCCGTTACAAATATTCTCTCGATCAATTCTTCAATTTGTAAGTTTTGGTTTTCCTTATATCATGAATTTTGTTTTAGAATTTCTAAGTTTCGTGCAATGATTATGATATGTAATTATTTAGGATTTTTTATTTGATGGATGCTTGATTCGGCGTGAAACTGCTACCATCGGTTAGGTTTCTTCATCGTCTTGATGATTGGTTAGGTTTCCCTTCTTCCTCTTTTGCGATTTTGATTTTAGGGTTTCCAAGTTTCCTAATCGTTTGTATTTAACTTCTCTTTAGGGTTTTTCTATTTTCGTCATTGGGTTGAATCTGCTTGGAAGCTTGACCCTGCGTGTTAAACCATCGAGGTATTTCTCTGTCTTTACTATTTCGTTGATGTTTCTTAGTTTGGTTTATGTAGATTTGTTTATGTTTTTTCATATTTGAGTTTGAAATCGGACGAGGACAAACATATAAGATCAGTCTTCGTCTGTGAGATTATTTATTTGTTTCTTTATTTAGCCAATTGACATCCATCATTGTATTTAGAAATCATGACTATTATTTCTTGCTTTGTTTTTTGATGAAACAAAAAAAAAAGAAGAAATTTCTTGCTCTGTTTTCTTAATTCGATGACAAAGTTCCTCTTTTGAATAAGATTTGAAAACCTTTTTTGGTTTTGGGTTTTATCAAACCTAAGAGATTTAAAGTTTTGCCGATTCTTATTTTTGAGATATATTGTGCCTTTTGGTTTTAGTTTTATCTTTTGTTTTGTTTTTCTCTGTTTTCCTTTAAAACCCAAAAAGATCATGGGCAAGCACTAATCTAATAGTGTTCTGTCAGATTCTTTTTGGGGACATTGTCCCGAGCAAAATTGTGAGTTGAAACGATATATGGTGGTAGTGCATGTCTAATCATGATGGTAAGGGATGGAAAAACACGGTTTAAAGAAGTCAAAGGTACTTGTTAAAGACTAAGGATTGGTTTTGGACTTGTTGGATGGTAAAAACGACCAACACCTTAAAAGAAGGATCGGTTTTGTACTTGTTGGATAGTAAAAACGACCAACGACTTAAAGAAATCATAAGATAAAGGTACTTGTTAAAGACTAAAGATTGGTTTTGGACTTGTTGGATGGTAAAAACGACCAACACCTTTAACGAAGGTCGGACTTGTTGGATGGTAAAAACGACCAACTTGTTGGATGGTAAAAATGACTAATGGCTTAAAGAAGTCATAAGATAAAGGTACTTGTTAAAGATTAAGGATTGGTTTTAGACTTGTTGGATGGTAAACGACGACCAACAGCTTCAAAGACTTGTTGGATGGTAAAAACGACCAACGACTTCAAAGAAGTTTTAAGAAAAAAAATTTAAAATTATCGGCAAGTTTTCAATCTGTTGGATTCAAAGAAAAACTAATGTCTTAAAGAAGACAGTGAAATGAATCTTACAAATCAATACACGATTCATGATCTAGGCATGAAAATCACGAGGTAAGTATGGTCCATTTATGTTAAATGACGACTAACTTATTCTGATTTCCTCAGGTATGTGCTTCTGGAGGTGTTCAAATTGTAAGACTCCGAGGGGATTTTATGTATAGCAGATTCTTCAACATGTATGTGCTTTTAAAACTTGTTTGTAATTAGTTGATACAATCATGAATGAAAATCACAAGTAAGAGACACATAAGTGAAGTAAAACTAATTTTGATTTTTTCAGGTATATTCTTCAAATGCTTTTCTCTGGTAAATTGATAATATTAAATGTGAAAATTTACAAATTAAGCTAAGAAATTAGAAATGCAGATCAAAGAGCCATTTATAATTAAAAATGTTTCTTGACAACAGTCTCTCATTGATCTAGTATCTATTAGATTGTAGAAACTTATTGATAAACTATCCTTGACAACATTAACTGACATATACATAAAGTAAAGAAAACTAGAAATGTAGATCTAAGCACCATTTATAATTAGAAATGTACTAGTGTCTATTTATTCATAGTTAGAAATACAGATCTAAGCACCGTTTCTTAAACAACAGTCTTGATAACATTACTATCCTTGATCTAGTATCTGTTAGATTCTAGAAACTTGTTTCTTACATATCCATTGATAAACTTTGAGTATTGGAACATTACATTATGTGTTTAAAATACTCTATATCTCTGTTTTAGTGCTTGTATGTATTATAAGGTCTCTCATTTCTTGAAATGGATGCATCTTCCTATAGATATTTTTTTGAAGTGAGACTCCTGCAGATTACGTATTAGTTTCTTTGAATCTTGAATGTATTTGTTTTGCGTTATGCTTTAAACCTTAGTGATCATTTGAAACATGTGAAATGACTTTATGGAATTCTGCATCAGAAAATGATAAAGTATTGGAATTACTTTTGGTATTGGAACGTCACATTGTGTGTTTTAAAGTACTTATTATCTCTGTTTTGGTGTTGTATGTATGATAAGATTTCTCATTTTATGAAATGGAGGCATCTTGGAGTCTCCTGTAGATATTTATTTAAAAGTGAGACTCCTGCAGTTTATGGTAGTAGTTCCCTTGAACCTTGAAAGTATTTTGTTTTGTGTTATGCTCTAAACCATTGGTGATTGTGGTAAGCATGTGAAGTGACACTCTGGAATTCTGCATTATACACCGATGAATGATGATTACTCTGTTAGATTCTACTAATTGTACTCGTTGACTTGAGTTCTTACAATACACTGAACTGAAAATATCTCTGTTATGGCTCTAGTGTCTATCTCTTTTTCTCTTAGTCATACAGAGTTGATGGAACTTGGATACTTATTAAATCATAAGAATGTGCAATGGATCTTTCTTGATTTTCCTACCTTGCTTTTTGTTTTAGTAACACTTTTCCAATGATTGATGTCAAAACCAGAAATTAGTAGACAATTTAATCATCCCCATTGTAGAAATGTGGCATAATAGGTGCTTTGATCTTCTATGCTCTTAAGGTCGACTAAATCTATGTCTAAAATTTTGTTTAAGTTAATTTGCTATCATCGCTTGGAAGTTCTTGACTACTCTAGTACAGAGGTTTATGTACAAAATCCAGTTTTCTGTTTGTTACTAGGCGAAATCATAAGGTCTCTCATATATTATCTCTGTTTTGGTTCTTGTATTTGTATGTATCATATGGTGTCTCATATGTTATCGCTTTTTTGGTTCTTGTATTTGTATGTATCATATGGTCTCTCATTTTGTGAAATGGATGCTTCTTAGAGTCTTCTGTAGCTATTTATTTTGAACGTAGGTGAGACTCCTTCACTATGGTGGTTTCTATAAACCCTTGGTGATTGTTCTACACATGCAAAATGACATTCTGAAATTCTGCAACATAGACTGATAGAAAGGTAGAATTTACTTTGGGTATTAGAACATTACATTGTGTGTTTAAAATTTATATTATCTTTGTTTTGGTGTTGTACGCATCATAAGGTTTCTCATTTTATGAAATGAATGCATCTTGGAGTCTCTTGTAGATATTTATTTTGAATGTAGGCGAGACTCTCTTAATTTTTGTCAGCAAGTATTTGATGAATGCTAATACCATTTGCTCTGATTATTCTCTTTATTTAACTCTTCTACTTGTAGCCATGACTCTTACAACTAAAGCACTAATTCATTCCTCAATTTGCTATTCTTATGAAGCATTTTGCAACTAGATAATTATTTTGAACGTCCTGAAGATTATGGTAGTAGTTTTCTTGAATCTCAAAAGTATTTGTTGTATGTTATGCTCTATTGTTCTAAACAAGTGAAATGACATTATACTAATGAATGATGATTACTGTGTTAGATTCAAAAAATTGTACCCGTTGACTTGAACATTTACAATACACAATTGAAAATATCTCTGTTATTGGACTAGTGTCTATCCCTTGGTTTCTTAGTCTTACAGAGGTTATGGGGGTTGGATATTTATTAAATCATAAGAATGTGCAATGGACCTTTCTTGATTTCTCTACCTGTTTTTTGTTTTAATAACACTTTTATGTGATTGATGTCAAAATCAGAAATAAGCAGACAATTTTATCATCCCCATTGTAGAAATGTGGCATAATAGGTGTTTTGATCTTCTCTGCTCTTAAGGTCGACTAAATGTATCCATTTCAAAATAGGATGGGGTTCAATGGTGAGCTTAATCCATCCCACGATAAGATGATTGTTTGCAGTCCAATCTTCAAGAGTTGAAGAATTGGCAGCCGGCTTAGGTATACTTCCATCAAGGAAGCCAAACTTCTTCCGTGAAGAGAGAGCCATCCGAAAATTTAGGGCCCATTCGTCATAGTTTAAGCCGTTGAGTAGCGGCTGAGAGATAACGGCGCCGGGATTATCACCGGACTTGAGATCAAAGGGATTGATTGTTTTGTAAGTTGAATCAGTGGTTATCATCGACATAGTATCGAAAGTAATAGAGCAGAAGCCGAGAGGCAAACAACTCAGAGAATTGAAAATAAGAGAAGCCGAGCGGCGAAGGTGCTCTGTTTTTCAAAGCGAAAACAGAAATATGAGAAAGAAAGAAGAAGCCGAGGGACGTTCTTCTCAAAGAGAATTTCTAGGTTTTTTTTTTTTTTAATTAACCTGCTCTGATACCATAAGAAGTTGATATGATAGAATAATGATGTTGCCTGTTATCGTGACCTCAAGGTCTGACTTTATACAAGTTACAAGATTTAGAGCTAAGGTAATATGGAAATAAAAGGAATACTAAATATTTACATAATATCCGAGGCTTGAGTATCAAGTAAGTAATATCCCGAGTCTTTAACCGTAATAATGTCTAATATTTTTTGTAGACTTGGACGTTCTTGACGACTCTAGTACAGAACATTATAGTTCTTGCATATTTATTGTTGTTTGTTTTGTTTAAAATGGACTGTTTGAATTTCGATGTTAATTTTGTTGATAAAAAATGTTTTTCTTGTATTTTTTTAGCTTTGTGTTAGATTATAAGATCTAATGGTGAACACAGTTCTTGCATTTTGGTTGGTTGTCTGATCGCCTTTCGATCATTCTTTGGATGATACCATGTGACTCTTGCTTCTTGATTTTTCGAATTGATAGTGTGTAAAGTGATTAAACTTTTTTTGGCAATATATATTCTTGTATGTTTTATCCTAAGTTATACCCAATTAAGTGTCCATCAATGCTTGTTAAGCGTATGGGGATAGTTACATGACTTGAATATTTTGTTTAGTGCATAAGTAATTTATATGATTGTTGAATCTATTACTTGAACACTAATAAACTAACTAAAGCAAATCTATAATTGCGTTTTGGAAGATTTCAGGTTCCATTTGAAGATGGGGCAAATAAATGACGAGTTCTATACTATATAATTAAAGGAAAAATTCATGATATAGGCTAACTTTCATAGTAAATTTTCAAAATAGTCTAGATTTTTATAAATTTATAAAATTGTATAAAATTTCTATCGTAACCACAAAATCTGGATCATAAACATTAATTTATGAACCCTAAAACCTATATATTAAATTCTAAACCTTTTAAAAACATAAATTGTAAGTTCGAAAACCTATAAAATACATAGCCTAGATTTTTTTAAAAAAATTTAGATATTTTTCTTATTGATCTCATAGCTAAATAAGCGTATAATTATGATAAGCGTATAACCTAGATTTTTTTTGTAATTTAGATTTTTTTTATTGATCTCATCTCATAATAGGCCTGTTAGTAGATATCCGGATCTGGGTTTGGATCCAAAAAATCGGATATTCGAGTAGGACGGATTCGGATCCGGATAATGAGAAAATTCCGGATCGGATATCCGGATCCGGCAAAAAAAATGAAGATTTTTATCCGGATTTGGCCAAAAAAATAAAAAAAATAGTTCTTTAGTTACGAATATCCGAAAAATAAAATCAAAATAATAATTATAATATATTTAATTATTTAAAAAAACGGATCTGGATTATGAGAGATGAAAAAGGAGTCTATTTATTGGCCGGCAGTTCCAAACTCTTCCAAGCGTCATCTCCAATTCAAGCTGAGGCTATAGCTTTACTCAATGCACTACAATCGATATGATGTAGAGGTTACCGAAAGGTAATATTTGAAGGTGATTGTAAAATGTTACATGAAACAATCCACAATCGTTCGACGGATGTAACCATAGAGAATGTGATCAAGAATATCCGCAGTTGGACGGATCGATTTTCTGAAATACAATTCCTACTAGTTCCTCGGGAATGTAATCAGATAGCTGATTATTTAGCAAAGTTATCATACAATCAACATGTTGTTTCTCAAGTTTATTTTTATCCTCCTATTTGTTTAAGGAGTAGATTATGTGCTGGCTATGTAAACCATTTATAGTTTAATAAATATGATGTTAAAAAAAATGGATATGGATATCCGATTTTTCTAACGGACATCTGGAGTTTACGGATCTGGATCCGGATATCCTAAAAACACCCGGATATCCGTATCCGCCCACCCCTATCTCATAAGCATATAGGTTTAGCATAACATAACTATACGCTTATTTAGCTATGAGATCTCATAATTATTTGAATGGTCAATGATTTTTTATTGATCTCAAGAATATTTAAATAAGAAAAAAAAAATCTCATTAGAAAAAATAAAGTCTTAAATGGCAAGTAGATTTTTACAACAGTTTTTGGTTTTTGTTTTTGTTTTTTTTTTTATGGTCAAAAGTTTTTTTTCTAATAACTCATTTTTTATCCATTCAATATTTTTTTAAAAAGTACATTCCCTAAAAAAATAGGAAAACTAGCTTTTGATTCTCTAATTTTTACTGAAAATCTAAAAATGTCTTTTTTTTGTTTCTCACTTTTTAAACGAGACTTCTTTTTATTCCATTTAAAAAAAATTTCATTTTTTTTGACAAAACCTAAAATCCAAAAACTAAAACCCACTTAAAAACCAACAAACATTCATGGCCTAAGAGTAAAAAGAAATGGATTTTCGATTTTCTTTACAAGTAAAAAGAAATGAATTTTGGATTTTCTTTATAATTGGATAAGATCTTCCAAAATCTGGTTTCTCTATTTTAGAGGGAAACTACTTTTGAAAAAATCTTGAGTGAGTAAATACTGAGTTTTTCAAAAACTAAATTCAAAATCTACTTCTAAAAATTGGAAACATTCTAAGGTTTTTATGGAAATGGATGGATTAAAGAATGTATTGGTATTTCAGACGCTTCATTGCCAATCCTACTGAATAAAGACTCGTGTATTCGTGAAAGATCAGAGAGTGAGTGTACTTCTTCTTTGTTGCGATTGAGTTCACAAGAGAGAGTTCTTGAAAAGGTCTGCTTTCAAGACAGGCAGAGAGATTCTCCATAAGATGAAGGTATGCTTCAGCTCAACTCTTGTCTTATTTTAACAACGTTTCAAGTGACTTTCTTGGGTTTAAGGAAGGCCCTGCTTTTGTTTCTCCAGTCATGGCTTGATCAAATAGATCAAGACGAGATCTGGACCGTTGCCACAGAAAAGGGTTTTCAGTTCGGAGAAACCCAGTTACGAACAATTTGTCGAAATCTGATCGATGTCTCAATTTTGTGATTTGTAATCATTTTGTGTTGCTGAAATTGGGTCAATTGGACTGTGATTTTGGTCTTGGGGTCACTAAATTTTGAAAAGCTTTGTTTTTTCAATTGATTTGTCGAGGGGACAGAAGAAATAAATAGATATCTTTCAATGTGGGGAATCCTTACCTTAGCTGACGTGAACTTTACTTAAGGATCTGAGCCGCAGACATGAAAGCTCTATTGATAGGAAACTGAGATTGGATCAATTGATGTGTTGGAGATTTGTTTATTCTTCTTCTTTATTTTCTTGTGTTTTCTTTGTTATTTGTTTGTCTTTTAAAATTAAACAAATAGACGATGCCGTTGGAGAAGATGATCAAGCAGAATCATCAATGGAGATTTTTTTTGTCAATCAAATATGCAATGGAGATTATGTGGGGTTAGATTTAACAGAATTGTTTTGATAATTCTGTTTGTTTTCTAACAGCAACAAACGTTGACAAGTCAATAATACAAAGAGTGGTTGTATTGTGGATGACTTTGCACGTAGATAGATTAATCTATGGCTATCGAGCTTACAAATTTTAATAAGTTTGATGGTTTTTTAACATAAAACCATTAAAAATTTTGAAACTTGAATGACATATCATAACAAAAACAAATTTTCTAGACCTTGAATGATTGTGGGGTTTGAACTTTGAAGTAGTTTATGAATGAATCATTATTTTAAAATTTTAGGGAAGAAATATATGGTGTTAAAATATCCGATTAATTACCAAAAGAAAATACGAATTACAAAAATATAGTGATTTGACTAGAACGGACTAGATCACATATACTACTAAAATTCAAGATATTTACCTAATGACCATCCCTAATTAAAGTAAGTAAATCTTCCAAAATTAATCACATTATCACCACGTTCCCATCCACGTACTCTGGTTTCTATGAATGTATGACAAATGTGCTACGTTGTAATAAGTGTAATTCCCCAAATCAAGTAACAAAATTATTTGATTTTCTTTTATATAATTTCATTTTTGCTGAAAATTACCCAAATCGAATTCGACTGTAATAAACTTTCAGAGAGCCCAAATCAAATCATCTTCAATACCGAATCATCTTCTCCACCATGTTCCAACCGTAGATCTTTCCCGGGTAAATTTCTCTTACCTTTTTTCCGATCTCTTAATCGCTTCTATTGTTATTTGTTCGTCGTCGTCTTTGTAGAACTCGTCATTCGATTTTTTTTTGTTTCATTTCCGCCAATTTTTTTGCTTAGAATTCTGAAATTAGATTTGAAAATAGATTGTTGTTTTAGGATTTGAACATTGGTGTTGATGTTAAGTGGAATTTATAGTGATGATGTTTTTGTTTTTTCTTCTGAATTTTTGGTTCAGGATTGTGATTTTGGGTTGATAGATCTTTGAATGAGTTTTGTTATGGGTATGATGGATAATAGTTTGGTACATAAAGAATCATCAAAGCTTAAATCATCATTGAGCAATGGTTCTGAGGAGAAACGAAGAAGAACATTAGTTTTAGAGAATGGTGGTAGTAGTTACAAGATTGATCTTATGACAGGGATAAAGTTTAAGCGCCGCAAGGTTTTTGCAGTTAGAGATTTTCCACCAGGTTGTGGATCTGCTGCGATTATGCGTAGATCGGATGTGAAGACTGGTGAGAATGGTAATGTTGCTGAAGAAGATGATAAGGTTGAGTCTTCTTCAGCTTTGGGAAAAGGAGATGGTGAACAGTCTTGTAATGGCATGGATATTGAATCATCTGTGCCAGAACCGGTGGTAACGGGAAATACGAATGATGAATTGATGGTGTTTGCGCCGGAAGTGCAGGAGAATGGAAATGATGTAAGTATGGCAGAGGCGGTGGAGGTTCGGCCGTTGAGCATTTGTTTACCGGATGATGTAGTTAGAGACTTTCCTCCAGAAACGGGAAGCAAAGATTCAGAGAGTGAAAATAAGGTTGCTGAGGATTCGGGTTCTGGGGGTTCTGATGTTAGCAGTAGTGGAACAGAAAACATGGTGAGGGATATTGTTGTTTACGCAGATGAACAAAGTCTCGGGTGCTCGGATTTGAATCAATCTGAGCCAGTGGAAGTTGAGAAGTTAAATTTTAGAGTTCCAAAACCAATTCATGTTGCGGGTAGGAGAAAGGCAAAGAAAGGGGTTGCGTTTCATTCAGCCTTGAAGCGTAGCAAAAAGATCAAGCGAGAGTATGGTGAATCATCTAGGATGAGGAACAGTGAGAGGGATTAATACTTGCGTGAGAGGGAAAGTTCGGAGTTGGAGAATTATCCTGACCAGGGAGTAGCTCGACGGTGTCGGGTATTGAATGTCGGAATTCCTCCTTCGCGTCCCATTGGTTCAAGTGGCAATGATAGTATTCGGAGCACAGTTAAGGAAACTCTACGTCTTTTCTATGGAGCTTGTAGAAAAATTTTGCAGGAGCAAGAAGCATTGCCTAAGATAAAAAAGAAAAAAGGCCTTAGAGTAGATTTCGAGGCATCGAAGATTCTCAAAAGCAAAGGGAAATGTCTCAATGACGGTGTTCAGATTATGGGACCTGTGCCTGGGATTGAGGTCGGAGATGAGTTTCAATATAGGATGGAGCTGAACGTTCTTGGAATACACAGACCGAGTCAAGCCGGTATCGATTATATGAAAGTTGGTGAGGACTTACTTGCAACGAGTATTGTAGCTTCTGGAGGGTATGATGACGAGCTGGATAACTCGGATACTTTGACTTACACTGGTCAAGGCGGAAATGTGATACAAGTAAAGAAAAAGGGAAAGGAACTGAAAGAGCCCGAAGACCAAAAGCTTATAAAGGGAAACCTCGCGTTAGTAAACAGTGTAACAAAGAAGAACCCTGTGCGTGTCATAAGAGGCAAGAGCAACGCAACTTTAGAATCATCTGGTCGTGATGCAAAAAATGGAGGTTATGTTTACGACGGATTGTATCTTGTGGAAGAGTTTTGGCAAGAAACTGGATCTCACGGAATGCTCGTGTACAAGTTTAAGCTTAGACGCATGCCCGGACAACCTGAGCTTTCATGGAAAGTGGTGAAGAAATCAACAAAGTTGAAATACCGGGAAGGTCTGTGCAAACTCGACATCTCTGAAGGGAAAGAGCGTTTACCCATTAGCGCTATAAATGAAATAGACGACGAGAAACCGCCTCAGTTCGCCTACACGGTTAAAATGATATACCCAGATTGGTGCAGACCAGTTCCTCCAAAGGCATGCAGCTGCCCCACACGCTGCACGGATGCGAGAAACTGCTCGTGTGTGGCGAAAAACGGAGGAGAGATACCGTACAACTACGATGGAGCTATTGTTAGTGCAAAGACTTTAATCTATGAGTGTGGCCCGTTCTGCAAGTGCCCTGCTTCTTGCTACCTAAGAGTCACGCAGCGTGGAATCAAGTTCAAGCTCGAGATCTTCAAAACCGAGTCAAGAGGTTGGGGAGTGAGATCCCTTAACTCAATCCCTTCAGGTAGCTTCATATGCGAATACATAGGTGAGCTTGTAGAAGATGAAGAAGCAGAAAGAAGAACCGGGAATGACGAGTATCTCTTTGATATCGGTAATAGATACGATAATTCCTTAGCGGAAGGAATGTCAGAGCTAATGCCTGGGACAAAGGCAGGCCCGAGCATTGAAGAGGAGAGTGGATTCACCATTGATGCAGCAGCAAAAGGGAATGTCGGAAGGTTCATAAACCATAGCTGCTCGCCAAATCTGTATGCGCAAAACGTATTGTATGATCACGGAGACACGAGAATGCCGCATGTGATGTTCTTCGCAATGGACAACATACCTCCGCTTCAAGAACTCTCTTACCATTACAACTACATGCTCGATCAGGTACGCGATTCTAACGGTAATATCAAGAAGAAAATTTGCTATTGTGGTTCTTCTGAATGTACCGGTAGGCTCTATTGATCGATTCGCCTCAAACTTTTTTCCCTTTATTTATTTATTTAGATTGTTCTTGTTTTATGTTGACTGAAAACAGTTTATGTTACATTTAATATTACAAAATTTTGAATTTTTCTTTGGTATCAAAGATATTGTTATGTCCTATGAATTAGTTAATAATCTTGAGCTGAATAGAGTTTTTGTAGAATTAGTTACAAAATGTTAAAAAGCTTAATTATGTTTAGCTCTTTACTTTATATTTATAACACGTCTAAAGTGTATAGCGGAATCACATTTCGAAAACGTGTAAATTTGATGAATGTTTTTTATGTTAAAAAAATAGCGGAATCACGTTTTCAAAACGTTAAACTGTGAGAAATTGGTATATTATCTGTGTTTTAGAACTGCTGTACAAGACTCGGATAAAGCATTTATGGAGTTAGAATTGATTGTTCTTGCCTCCTCGGGTTCTCACTTTCAGTTTCTTCTTCATTGAACCGATCTACACTGTTTATGAATATCCCTGGCAAAAGCAAAATTCCGGTTCTTGATTTGGTACCAGAAAGCTTTCATCTGCGAGTATTTGAGTTAAAGAATTGAGATTTTGTTTTTACCTATAAACCATATTGCAGCAGCTAAGAACAGAATCGATGTAAGAATCAATGCGGTTTTTCTCCAACTGTTGATATGATCCTGTGTATACAACAATGGAGCATTTTAGTTTCTGAAAGTTAAGTGGTTTTTTTGGAGGATTTGAGATGTAAAGAAGGGATTTTGTTTTACCTGAACGATACCGACAAGAGGCGAAGAAGGAACGTCGCCAAATATGTGAATTGCAACGGTGGAGATAGCCATTGATAATGGTCTTAAACTTGGTTTCACACAATGCAAACACACATAATTCACAGGAGCCTAAAGAAGAATAAGAAGAAAGACATTAATTAAGCTGTTGTTGATGAAACAACACAATGCTCATAGCTTATAATGTTTTTTTACCTGTGTAGCAAACACAAGAAGCTCTCCTAAGGCAAATAGAGCGATGAAACCATATAAACTCTTTAAGGTAAAAGCCGTGAAGCAGAATATCGCCCCGAGAAATGTTGCTCCAGATAAGAGCTGAATCCAAGAACAAAAGGTTTGATTAAAAACCGACTAGTCGATAAACAAGAAGAAGAAAAGCTTTCTTTTATTACCTTAAAAGCATTTGGAATTGTAGCAGTGACACGATCAAGTATAAAGCCTCCTGATAATGTTCCAATGATCCCACAAATGATAGTTACTGCCCCGAAGATCATATCCGTGTTTTTCTATCAAAGATGCAATTCTTGAATCTTTCAAGAAATCCCCAAGATTTGAAACAAGAGAAAGAGACTTTGATGAATTAACTGTTTTACCATTTTATAGATATTATAACCGGCCTTTGGTCCCCAATATGAGTATGCTCCAATAACAAAATTGTATGATATATAACCTGTTAAGGCAAATGCATGTATCAATCAACAAAGAAGATTAATAAGAAGAAGGATAGTGAAAAGTATAAAAGTAAGAGGAAATTTTACCTAAGACATTAACAACAAAGACCTTTTCTTTACATAGAACTTTCATATCTTTACCAAACCGAGTGAATGGTTTCAAAACCGCTTTCGCATAACTTGACCTACAAGAGTTGAAATAAAGATTTGATAACTTGACCTATAATATAAGCACAAGGAAGAAAATGAAATCAACTCACTTGCTGCTAGTTTCAATTGAGACCTCAAACTGGTCATGCTCAATCGCATTATCCACTTGAAGATGATTGTTGTTTTTCGATGTCTCTGCGATTGCAAAAGGCTAAGTCTCACTGCACAACTTTATAATCAGAGCACAAGCATTGACAAACTTACCTACTGATGAAGCCATTACTTCAATTGACCTAACAGTCTTTATCGAATAAGTCGAAGGAAACCCTGTTTTTGTATTTTTCTTAGATCAATATCTTTAACAGTTAATTTATGTTTATTAGCAGAAGACAAGAATATAATTCTTAACCTTTTAGCTCCAAAGGTTTCATTACAAAACCAAGAATAGCAAATGGAGCCATTAAAATAGCTTCTCCCCAAAACGCATAGCGCCAACTAAAATGTTTTCCGACCTAAAAAGCAACAAGAAGGAATCACAAAATTAGAAAGATGTTTAATATCAAAAAAGATGGATTTGAAGGCAAATATCATGATCTCAACAATATCAATTTATAGGAGTTTTGGTGCATGTACTTACGTATCCACCATAGACATAACCAAGAGCAACACCACTCGGTATACACATGTAAAACACTCCAAGCCACGCAGCTTTCTGAAAATGAAAAGACCGGAAGGTTTCAAGAAATGGTGCAATAATATTTGGCTGCATAAGAAGAGCAAAACAATGAGCAAATAGAAGAAACCTGTTTGTGAGGAGCATTATCATCTATAAATGGAGCTGCAAGGCTAATGAAAGAAGCTTCACCTACACCAACAAACCTACGAGTACAAGAGTATTAAAATCATCAAATCGATATTAATTAAGATCCGTTCTAAAACACAGACAACTTACATACGGCATAAGACGATAAACCAAAAGGCAAAGGAAGTGCCACAGCCAAGAACTGCAATAGTCCAAACAGTTAAGCCTACTCCAATAAGTCTAAATGGATTGAAACTGCACTAAACACAAAGAACCACTTTTTGATTAGGCAATAGAAGAGGGAGGGAAACAAAAACAAAAACAAAATTCAAAGTGTTTCTCACCTCTTTGACAATGAAGCAAAGATTGGTGATGCAATAAGAAGCCCAACCATAAATGAAGATGACAATACACCATCTTCGAAATTACTTAGATTAAAATGTCCCCTAAAAAACAGCCCAAATTTGAGTATAACATAACAATATTACAAGATTATTTGTTTACTCTAAAACTTCCAAATAAAACCAAACATTTTTAGATTTATCGGAAACAAGAAAATTAGAGAATTTTAGGCCTAAACAAAGTTGTTTTAAACAAGAACAAGAACAAAAACCTTAAAAATCCCTAAAATACTCTTTAATTAAAATACAATAAACATTATGTTATAAAATAACAATAATATTCAAATATTGAATAATCATATCCTGCATAAAAAAAAGTTCTTACTGAATTCCAGTTGCAAGAGTGCATTTGCCCTTATCATTACAACTCTTAGTATTTCCATTAACACCATTGCTCGCTATCGCACCGCGATCCATGTAGTTTAACAAATTAATGATGCAAAAGATCACAAGTAACCTGGAAAATTATGTGAAGAAGATAATGATGACTCAAGTTATCAAGAAGAGTCTATGTCTCCAAGTCCAAACTCATTATAGAAACCAAAAAAGTATCTTGAACATATACAATTGAATGCAAAGAGATAAAAGTAAAACACACAATTCACAAATGTGATTCAGAATCTTAAATAGAAACAAAGACAAATCAGATTGCATCGTTTTTCGAGTAAGTAAAGAATAGGCTATATACCAAACGGGAGATAGAAAGGAAGATTCGACGATTTCTAAGCTTCGAACAGTCTCTAACTCCGCAAGAGGAGTAGAAGAAGAAGGAGAATAACATCTCAGCGCAGGAGGAAGACAATCTTCTTCTTCTTCTTTGGTTGTTCCCATTTGATATCTCTCAACAAAGTTCTTAGCCAAAAATACAAAAGAAGAGAAAGAATCACTAAAATCACATTATTGGACTTATAAAAGTGAAATTTTGTCACCTCTAAAGCAACTTCACGTGAATAAAGAGAGATTCTTTTTTCTTTATCATCTTCTTGTTTTACCCAAAACTAAAAAAAGAATCAATCTTTCACTAACTTGGAAGCTTTTACCAAGAAAATTCTTTAAGGTGACCCAATGAGAAAAATATTATTACTAATTGTACAATTTCCAACAACAAAAGATCCTTGATTTGAAAACACAAAAAAAAAAAAGAGTAAAAGTTAAACTCCTTTGCCTCAAAACGGCCAAAGAGATTATAAATGAGAGAACACTAAAAAAAAAATCTCAAGTCCTAAAATGAAGAAGACAAAGAGCAAAAAGGATTCAACGGCTCATCTTCCGACTCTTTCTCAGTTTTTCTTTTCTTTCTTCTTCAGCTAAGAGCAGAGCTTCTCTTTCATCTTCTTCCCTTGCGATTCTCGCACTGCATTTTAACAATTCGACATGAAA
>CM051376.1:7414720-7439720 GCA_028015245.1 Cardamine occulta | reverse complement strand
CCGTTAAGGAATATCCAAGAAACAAATTAATGAAACTCAGTGATCAAAAATATTCATGTACCTTCTTCTCTCTTCCTTCTGGATATCCTCAAAGTTTGCTTCCATGTTTATGTCATCATCGTCACGCCCAACATAACGACTCTTACTGAAAATTAAAACATCAAACCCATAAGTGTCAGGAGCAAACAAATGTAAATGGATATGATGAGACTAGGAGGAAAATTCGAAGCACTTACGGGAACATTTCTCTAAGCATGTTGAACGCTATATCATCCTCTGCATTTCTTGCAGGCTTCTTCTTTAGCCGCCTCCGATCATCATCTATCTCGCGTGGAGGAGGTCTCTTGAGACCCGGTTTACTCATCATCTGTACATATATTACTTTACAAGTTAGAGTCTTTGCTAGCTTTTGAGTTGGTCAAAGAACACAAGAGAAAAATGTGACAAGATATAGCATACCTGGTGTTTCGAGGTAGGCGCTGATTGTTTTGGGATCATTCGGGATGTGGCGGGGTCACGGGAAACCTTTCTCTGTTCTACTACCCGTTGCCTAGGATCAGATGACATTGGTCTTGATGAGGTCGGTCTTTGAGAACTTTGAAGAGAACTCTTTCCCGCTGAGATGGAGGGCTTTCTTTCCAATGAAGTTTTAGAAAGCAAAGGTCTTGCTGAAGACACTGACCGGCCAGGACCAACTCCATTGCTGCTGCTCATCTGTTTCCTATGATCCATTGGCATTTTTGCAGGAGCTGATCTTTGGGGATCAGATCTGGAATTTGGGTGGCCATTCCAGTTAGCTGATGATTGGCCATTCATTGTGGAACCAGGCGGCCTCATGGGTGCTTGACGGTTTGTCGAGGAACCTGGTCTTTGGCTACTTGAGGGCGCAGCCCTTTGCTGCATTTGGCTACCCGAAGAAGCCGGTCTTGAATTCTGCATTTGGCTACCTGAGGAAGCTGGTCTGCCTGAGACGGATCTAGATTGCATTTGGCTGCCAGAGGGAGCCGGTCTTGAATTTTGCGTTTGGCTTCCCGAGGAAGCCGGTCTTGAATGATTCATTTGACTGCCAGAGGAAGACGGTCTTGAATGTCCATTCGCTGAAACGGGTCTCCTCTCCTCACGCGAGGGAGCATTAGCAGTTCTACCATTGATACCTGATGATGGTTTGGGCCTTGCTGATAATTGAGCAGACCGAGCCTCTTGAACATCAGCAAAAAACCTGTATAAGTTATCTCCATGAAAATGGTATGCTTTAAAGATCACAAATAGCAAACAAGGTTTCTCAGTAGACACAACATACCAGAACTAGGATACGAGCCACTTCGAGACAAAGTTTCCTTCTTCGGAACAGGTAGCTCCGCATCATCAGAAAACAAAAACGAATAGTCTCTTGTATCCTTGAGAGTCTCAACTTTCCTCCTCACCTCATTCACAACTTTAGGCCGCTTCTCATGCGACACATTCTTAGCACCTGAACCGCTTGTCGAAACAGGTCTTTTCTTCTGCAACCCCACACAACAATTCCATTAGCAAAAACACCTTAAAAGACAAACTTCAAAAAGAAACAGAAATCCAAAGACACATACAATTTGACTTGAATTCGGCATTTTAGCTGTGCGTAGCTCGTTTTCTAGCAAAGATTTGCTTTCTTGTATAACCCTAGACGATATAACAGGCTGTGAAGGACCAAAGAAGGAACCAAAGCTGCAGATAAAAAAGAAAAACAGAATTAGCTGAATCATCAAATCATAAACACATCTCATGATGATGATTAACATAGCTAACCACATACTTGTCATACGGAAGTTTTCTTCTTCTCACTTGTGAAGATTGAGCCTTTGCACTTCCTTTTCCCTTTTCCTTCCTGATTTTTTCCTTCAACTGTTGGCGTAAATCAAGATATTCCAATTCTTCCTTTGGAGGTTGTCTTTCTTCTTCTTCCTCATACTCATCTTCATACTCATCCTCATCACCACTATAATAGTCATCATATCCAGCTTCATCATCAAGGTCCTGCAAATTGACATCATATCGAATCATACATAAACTGTGTCAGATCTAACTTTGATGTGATACTCGACTAAAACAGACGAATATATTGAAATACAAATAATGGGTTTGCTTACATTTTCATAAGCCTGCATGTTTGCTTGAAGATGATAGCCTACCAATTAGCAAATCCCTGCAAACAAATATTCCATCAATACCACAAAGTTACGATTTTTATAGATTAAAAATTAAGCTTTTGATGATAAATCAGAGAAAAAAATCTCATCTTTGATCGGATCTTAATCAGATAAAAATATCAAAATTAGAAAAATCGATAGAACACATTTCAATAGAAGTTGAGATTGAACTTTTGACCAAAAACACATAAAATTCACAAAATCAATCTCGTTTCCAGAAAAATCTTATTAATTCGATCCAAAAATATAGAAATCGATATCTAACTTTTGACAAAAACACAAAAATCAGTCTCGTTTCCAAAAAATCTTATTAATTCAATCCAAAAATATAGAAATCGAGATCTAAATTAAACAAAAAACACAAAAAATCGATCTCGTTTCCAAAAAATCTTCTCAAATCAATCGGGGAAATACAGAAATCGAGATCTAACTTTTGACAAAAACACATAAAATCCAAAAAAATCTTCTCAATTCAACCAAAAAAAGTATAAAACAATCACCAGATCTCAAATCTCAACAAAAAAATATCCAAAATCGACGAATCTGATCGAAAATTTACAAAAGACATACCTGGATTTGACCTGGAACCGATGAAATCCGACGAAACGATAAGATCTGACGATTCCGATAGAGAGAAGAAAGGAACGATTCGGAGCGAAGAAAGAGTATATAGATCTGGGAGAAGAGAGAAAGCTGCGAAGAGATAAAAAGGGAGAGAAGAAGAAGAGAGGAAGGGGGCAAAGATGTGGGCTTAGGTTTGTGAAGGGATAAAGAGGAAGACAAAGGAAACTCAAGGACCCAGAAACAATTAGGGCTATTGCTATTATGCGCCATCTTGCGCCTCTTCTCTCATGCAATCCAAACATTCTTACTTGCATATCTCTTCTTAAATGGAAAATATATTTAAAATTAATGATTTTTTTCCTTAAATAATGATTTTCTTTTGTTTTGGATGGTAAGAAAAAAAATTCAGATTTTGGATTATTTCTGTATTTTTGGTCAAAGAAAACAGGTGAAATTGAGACTTCTTCTCCAACCTTAAACACCTCTTCGTCGCTGATAATAGTTTTTTTAATGGTTAAAGTCAATTGCTTTTATTAAATATAATAAAATTGAAAGACAAGGCTAATTTACCGGAATTAATCCGTTTCATAGCAAATTAAAATATTTTAGGGACTTTTATGTATCGGTTTGCTTTGAACTGCAGTTCTGAAAACATCAATATTAATATATTATGCTTTATGTAACCATAGGTTTTGTGATCATCAATCTGTGTGCTCTTGGAAATTTCAACTTTTTCTTGTTTGGTTTATTTAGTTTTAAATAGAAAAGTATATTTAAATTTTATATGGATAATATATTTTTAAGAAAAAAAAAATATTTAGTAAAAATGAATATAAAACTTCATAAATATATTTTTTTATCATATTTAACATAGAAATATATAGGTCGGTCCAAATCTGACCCAATGGGTCTTTCAGTTTCGGCCCATTGTAGAAAATTCTCGGCCCAAATGATCAATTGTTGATTGATCTGATTTAAAGAAACGGAATCAATCCAACGGCTGAGATGATTCATCTTCAACATCAGAGTCAGAGAAATGAGAAATAAATAGTTTGAAAGAAAAAATCGAAATCAAAACAAAGCGACTTCATCTTTCTCCGTTTCGGCGATAATCTCCGGCGATTCTTCAGGTTCGTCGTGTCTCCATGAAACATCTATTAGATTTAGATACATCTTCTAACTCTTAACGCTTTATTTGCTTCTTCGCTTCTTCGACTTTTTCTTGATTCGCGAATCGTCAGATTCCAGGATCATTTGGATTATTATGTAATTGTTAATGGGAAAATCGGATAATCTTGGTGTTTTTTTTCATTTTCATATATTGATATTTGCTACTATGCTTTGAGAACTTGAAATTAAGTTTCTGATGTGAAGGAGAATCAATTAGATTTAAAGCCTATCTCTGAAGAATTATTTGATTCTAAGTTGAGATAATGTGTTTGCTGGAGTTTGAATTCAACATTTTGAATGATGACGTAATGATATAGTCACTTGGTTTTATGCAAAATTGCATATTTTTGGTGTTTGATTCTTGTGTTCTCTTTGTTCTTTTGCTTATTGAGTATGATGTTATTTGCTAGTGGTCTTGTGGAGATTGTCTGAGACCTTCTCTGTTGATACTTGTTTCAGGTGTGATTGATAATCTTAGAATTATGGAGTTAAAGACTGTCAAAGATGCATTTGATCGTGTTGCCAAAAAGCAGAAACTTTCCAATGGCAAAACGCAGGAAGTGGTTGATATAATGTCTCAAGAAATCAACAAGGCGTTGAACACGATACAGGAGGCACCACCCACAGGCTCAGATATTCCGCTTTATCATAAATCTGTTGTTGCTGATCTGAAGAAAACGTTTATGGAGATTGCTCCAGACAAACAGCTTGAAGCTCCTCAGAAAGAACTAAACGTGGCTCTGACTAAATAGCCGAAAGTTCTTGAGAAAACTCTGAATCCTGACATATCAATGGCTTACAGAAACTTCGAGTTTGATCCTCATACCGTTCACCAGATAATAGCTGATTTTCTCTATAGGAAAGGCATGGTTAACATTGGTGAAAGCTTCATTTCCGAGACTGGTGAGTCTGAATCTTCTGCTAGAAACTCTTTCATCGAAATGAATCTGATACTAGAAGCCATGGAAAGACGAGATCTCGGACCAGCTCTTAACTGGGCAGCATCAAAGTCAGATAAGCTAAAGGAAGCAAACTCAGATCTTGAGATGAAACTTCACAGCCTTCAATTCCTGGAAATAGCTAAAGCCAAGAACTCCAATGAAGCTCTCGACTACGCGAGAAAACACATCGCTACATATTCAGATAGCTATTTCCCAAAGATCCAGAAACTCATGGGCTCTCTCTTATGGAAACAAAACCTCGCTAAGTCCCCATACGCGGACTTCCTCTCCCCCGTATTATGGACCAAAGCAGCCAAAGAACTAACCCGACAATACTGCAACATACTCGATGAACCATCAGAATGCCCGTTAAGCGTAACAATCGAAGCAGGTTCACTAGCTTTACCACCTCTGTTTAAATTCCTGAACGTTTTGGTTAAGAATAGTAAAGGTTGGCAAACAATGGAGCATCTTCCTGTACATGTGCCACTCCCTGAAGAGCTTCAGTACCATACGGTTTTCGTCTGTCCCGTCTCTAGAGAACTATCGAGTGAAGCTAATCCGGCCATGAGATTGTGTTGTGGACCTGTGGTCATGTCCTTTGCAAGCTTTCTATCAATAGAATGTCGAAGAATGGAACAAAGACGTTCAAGTGTCCTAATTGTCCAACAGATATAGATGCTTCACAATGTAAGCAGTTGTATTTTTAAGGGATCATTATCTGTGTTTGTTTTTTTTTTTTTTTAATAAAATTGACTTGTCTCACTGTAATCCTTAGTTCGGATTTGGACATAAACAGCGTTTAGTTAGACTTGTCTTAACCGCATTTTTGAGTGACTAACGTTTTTGTTTTTGATATTGTAGAACATCATTTTTGTATACAGAAAATCTAGATACATTATTTTGAATAATTGAACATTTTGAGGTCCATTTATATTTGAATAATTGAACATTTTGAGGTCCATATAAACGACGTTGGCTTCCATATTTTGTCTGTTATTAAAATTTTCAAACCATTCCTTGACTTGACTCTAGAGAGAGCAACATACAATTGACCGTGTGAAAAAACCAGCCGAGGAAGATAGAGTCCAACGCTTGATAGTGTTTGACCCTAACTTTTATTAATAGTCATGGTGAATGCAACCGCAACAGAAAATTGTCTACGTCTCATCTTGAAAGAGAATTTGGTCTCCGGTGGAGAAATGAACATTCTCGAAATCAATACTTTTTTATCCTCATCATCTTCGTTAGTTATAATCTCTGCTTTGATTATGTGGTTAGCTAATTGAGTAACATTGCACAAACCCTCCTTACGATTTATATTTCTAAGTAACATTATCGGAACACCAACCTTTAACCACAAATCATGATTAGGGATTCCGGAAACTTAAACGCTATTCAAAAACTCTTGAGAATAAACCATCATATCCGCTTCAGTGTCTTCAGTTGGTTCGATACTATCAAAGCGTAGGTAGCTTTTTTCCTCACCTAAATACATATGTAGGTTGTTAAAACCAAAACGAAAACAAAACCCACAAATAAATTCAAAGTCTATCATATGTTTAAGTATCATATTACCTTCAAAACTGGCAAGCATAAAATCGTCTATTCAAAAACTCTTGAGAATAAACCATCATATCCGCTTCAGTGTCTTCAGTTGGTTCGATACTATCAAAGCGTAGGTAGCTTTTTTCCTCACCTAAATACATATGTAGGTTGTTAAAACCAAAACGAAAACAAAACCCACAAATAAATTCAAAGTCTATTATATGTTTAAGTATCATATTACCTTCAAAACTGGCAAGCATAAAATCGTTTATTATACCAACATCTTTATTAGTTGGGCTCAATATGGTTCTTCGTTGTAAAAAAGAACACGGTCCTTTTTCTTGTCGTAGGCTTGCCCATAAACTGCAGTAGCTATTGCTTCAACAGGTTTTTCACAATCACTAATAAGCAGATCTTTAGGTATATCAATATTCACTTCACCTGAATTAGATTCATTTATCTTGCATTCGCCAATATCCAATATAAATTTCGAAAAGCATTCAAACACATAGAGAAACTGGTGGAACCTCGACACCTCCCGAGTCCATGCAGACTACTAATCCAACATCTGCTATGCCTGCATAGACTATGAGTTCGGCACCCGCTGTGCCCATGCAGACCACGAATCCCGCCCCGCCAGAGCTACCACAAAACATGAATCCAGCACCTCAAACTGCGAACTATATGCCTACCGGACAAAGTGAGATCGATCTTGTGCTCTAAGCCTTGTTCATACAGATGGGAGATTTCGCCAGTGCAACCAATAAACGTCTGGATGAAATGGCAGTGAATCAGGCTCTCTGTCATAATCGAATAAACTACATCGAGTCTACGGAAAGCCGACCACCAGGGAAGTTGTAAAAAACTATTAAGGGATCATTATCTGTATCTGTATTTTTTTATGAACTTGACTTGTCTCAGTGTAATCCTTATTCGGATTTGCATGTAAACCGCATTTACTTAGACTTGTTTTAACAGCAGTTTTGAGTTTCTAACGTTTTTGTTTTGATATTGTATAATATTGTCTTTTTATACAGAAAATGTAGATACTTATTATAACATTATGAAATATGATTCGTGTGAGCAAATGGAATACCACAAACTCATATAGTATATTTTATGAAACTTTAAAATTTGGTGCCTCAGAAGAAAAAAAGGGAAAATTATATAGAATGCCACGATCTTATAAAATTTTAAAATAAATGTCATTTTGAACATGTCCTTCGGAGCATACCTTTTATGCACTGCTAAAAGACCATATTGTCACTCTCTCCTACGAAGCATCATTTCAACATATCTCTTTCTCTCTCCCTCTCTCCCTCTCTCCCTCTCTCCCTCTCTCCCTCTCTCCTACCTTCTCCTGTCACTTTTTTCTCTTTGTCTTTACTCTCTTCTTTTTTCTATGTCACTTTTTTCTCTCTGTCTATACTCTCTTCTTCTTCCCCTGTCACACTTTTTTTTTTCTCTCTCTACTCTTTTCTTCAACCTCTGTTACATTCGTATCATCATTTTTCTTCCTCTGCTATTTTTTTTCTTCCTCATATTTTCATTCGTTTCTTTGTCTACAACACTGCTCAATATTGATGGTCATGACTTATGGTGTTTTCCGTCTATAAATTTCTGGGTTTATGATTTTTTGGGTTTTTAAGAACACCTAACAAACATTTACACATGTCTTGTCCATCGGAGCAGATTGTTTGGTTGATATTCTTGTCCACCAACATTTAATTGTACATTTGATTTTAGTTTTATATTTATGTTTATAATTTTTTTTAAAATTGGTTTGTATGCACGTTTGATCTTTGTTTTCATGCATAACATTTTTTTGCATGTTTGCTCTTGGCTTTTATTACAATTGATTTGCATATTCTCTTAATACCACATTGTGATATCACACGGTGGACAAGTCGGATTGTGTGTCCATATTATCAAATCTCGTGGACAACCACCATGCACTCACATAAAAAAATATAAAGGGTAATTTGGTCAAATCACTAAACTCTATACCACAACAAAATAACATTTTTGAAAAACTCTGAGTATTCGAGTATCAATTTGGATTCAGGCCGTTTCTTTCAGATTTTGAGTTTCGAAAATATATGAGTCTAAATAGTAAATTACATTCATGTATTTTAGAAATTCAGTTCGAATTTAATTTGGTATCTTCTCGCTTCGTTGGTTAGTATATTTGAATTGAAAACCGGCCAAAAACCAAAAAAAATACTGGATATATTTTGAATTAGTTACTTTTTACCCAAATCAACCCAAACCTACCCGAATTAGCCGAAAATGGGAAAATCAAAACATTAATTCAATTTTAATAAAATTTGGTTGAAAGTTCATAAATATAACTACTGACTTTTGGATATTTCAGTTATTTTAAATATTTTGATTATTTCAGTTTAAAAATTACTATATATTTAAGTTTATAATTATAGTTTTAGATATTTGAGTTATTTCAAATTTAAATATAACTTATATTTTAAAGTATATACAATAATTGTATTTTGGGTATATTTGGATACTCATTCATTTTTCGTTTCGGTTCGACTTTAATTCCAATTCAGTTATACTTCTCGATTCAAATCGGTTTTAGTTTAATTTTTAGGGTTTGGATATTTTGTCCTAAATAAGACAAAGGACAATCAAAATGGATTTAGAAGGAAACAAGGGCCGAGACAATCATGGTACTATGAATTTTGATTTAGTGTAAAAAGCCTACGAGGCAGAAAAAAAGAGACATATTCCGCCGTTAAAATGATAACCCCAACCCCCAATTATTCTCTTCGCAATCATATTAATAAGGCTTCTATATGAATACTTATTGCTGATCTATTGTATTGTTAAGAAAATATTTTGTTGACCATCGAGTTTGAATCATTGGATACAAGTATACAACGAATTTAAATAGTGTTACAGCCGCAAAAAGGCTACATCCCGACATTGTAACTACATTTGAGTATTTTTTTTTTTTTTAACTTCTTAATACTTTATTAATTTGCTAAGATAGCACTTAATAAGTAATTAGGACAGTACTTATACAGAGACCAATCATAAATACAAGAAATCGCTTTTCTAGCTAAAACGTCCGCACATTTGTTGTGTTCCCTTGGCTTGAAAGTGAATTTCTTCATATCGAACATGTCGCTCCATCTCTTAATCGTCTCTATGTAATGTTGTAATCGAAGGTTTGGAAGCCATTATGAAGAAGTACACATAGAATATATGCTCTGGCTAAAAAGTTTCACTTTAAATAATTATAAAGCAAAAACAAACAAAGTTATTAGATAAAGTAACTAAGTAAAAGAAAAGCAATGAAAAAAATCATATCATGTTCATGAATCATGATTCATATATGTTAAACATTTTAAAATCCTACAAATTTACAACAGATATGGAAGAGCTTTAGTCATATTTTCATTCAAATACCAATTCATTTCGCATTAATGAAGTATTATGCTTTCTTCAATGTAAAATTTATTTGATTTTTACATTTTGTCCTCTTACATATTTCTTTAAATATTAAATCTTAATTTTCAATTGCTTTGGTAAAACCTGCTACCTAAGTACCTAATGCAAGTCCCTAAAACTATAAAAGAATATGTATCAAACTTTAAGGTAACAAATGAATCATATAATAGCATCATAGTATAAAATTATATCATCCAATCTTATCATTTTGACCAAATATATTAACTTCCTTATACACCATTGTATTTGTTCGTATCAGATCATCACACAAGTTCTTAACCTAATTAAGTAAAATATATATATATATATATTTTTTAAAAGAAACTAAAATCTAGCGTTTTCGAACCCATGCAAGTCGCTGACTCTGTTCATATGTTTCCTCACCATAGCCACTTTAGCCAACCTCTCCGCCGCTTTCCAAGCCGACGTCGGAGTAAGCGAATCCGGACTCTCCGATACCACCACGTGTCTTCCTCTCACACCGTTAAGATCAGCTAGCTCGGCGTCTAATCCACGTAAGCACGTATCACTTGCGCTCACGCCATACTGCACCAGCAAGGCTCGAGCTGACGTCAGCAATCTTTGAGCTCCGGAGTAATGGTTGCGCTCTATTAGCCGACGACACTCCGCCACGGCTCGGGTGCTGACGTGGAGGTTTCTGAGCCGTGAGATGTTTGGATTGGATGATGATCGTACGGTGACAGGAGCGGGTATCAAAAGCGCGCGATCTTCGGGGTTTCTTATTTCCTGAGTCGTTGGATCCACGTAATGAGATCGAACGGTCATGATTCTGTGGGACCTAGTTGTTGAAGAATTGTTAACCGGTGCTTTGATTTCCACAAGCAACGCTCTTTCTTCTTCGCCGTACATATCACCTAACCGGATTGAACCGGTTCCAAGCCAAGCAGGTCGAGCCGAAAGAGAATAGACGGAAGTGATCTCTCCTTGACCCGATCCGGAAACTAACCCGAGCTGTAAACCGAGATCCTGAACCGACAAACTCAAATAACCGTTGATGCTTCTCGCAAACGCATCCTCTGAAAGCGCGTGGTCCCACGCTCCGAGCCGTAAGGTGTGGACGGGCATTTTAGGATGGGCCAATTGGGCCTGACGGTCCGTTAAAACAAAGACGGTGGTGAAAGGGTTTTTCTGCCGGCGATCGTCTAGCACCTTAACTGCTTTCTTCAACGCGTCGTTTACGCTCATCCCTTCGCCGGAGAAAGCAATTCCAGCGTCGGATCCGGAGCTAGGAACGGTGATAATATCTACGATTCTTCTAGCCGATCTCCTCCCGTTCGCCGTCATGCTCCGTAACGGCGATAACCGTTTCGAACTCGACGAAAACGCAACGATCGATAAACGATCCGTCTCCCGGAGATTCGAAATCACAAGCCTCATCGTTCGCTTCATCGTCTCTAATTTCCCGCCGGAATTTCGCCCGCTAACGTCTAAAACGGTTACCAAATCCACCGGAACTCGCCGCGCTGTTCCACGCGACGTCGGAAACGGTGGTGATTTCACCTTCATGACCACAGAGTAAGTCTCGTAACCTTTTCCCGCCGCAACGATCGCTGCTTCCGGGGAGAGCTTAACGTCAACATCTCTCGAAGAAGGATTCGTTAACAGTTTCGCCGTTAAAGGTGACGGAGTATTAACGGCCAATCCTTTAAACTCGCCGTTAATTTGCTCGTCTTCGTTTTCATCGGATTCAAGTATGGTGTGAAAACCGGCGGGAGATATCGGAGATGAAATCAAAGGCTCGTCGTCGTTGTAAACTCTCAACGACTTGTTCTTAGCTTCTAACCGGATCCTTGGCTCGGTTTGAGAATCCGGTTTACCATAATTTCGAATCTCAGGAAACAAAGAGGATCCGCAAACCGGACAAGAAGAAAGCCGGTTTTGATCCGCGGCGGCGCGTGAAGTTACACAAGGAAAATGAAACGTATGTGAACACTCCGCCGTGAAAATCGCCGTACCTTGACCTGATTTCACACTCTGTAAACAGATTCCACATTTGTTGCTACTCTGCTCGAATCCAAAAACCAAACAATAAGCAAAAATCAAAAATCAAAACGATTAGGAAACAATAATTCAAATTCAAATCGATGAACCGTTTACTTTATTGAATCGGAGTTTGGATTTGAGAAGGGAGAAGCTCGCCGGAGATATTGGAGAAGAAGAAGGAGTCAAAATAGAGACGAAGCTTCTGTTTCTCGGAGTTGTTTGAGCGGTGGTGGTGGTGGTGGTGGTGGTGGTGGTTCTGCAATTTAGCTTCGGAGTTCCGGGAAGAGACGGAGTAGCGACGGCGGTGGCTGAAGAAGTCCGACAACGGAGGCTGTAACTGCCGGAATCAGAACGAGGCGTGGAAGGAGTTGAGAAAAAACCAAATCGAGAGGTGGATTTGTGACGGAAACGTTGATTCTCCGGTGAATCAACAATAACACCGTCGTCGTTTTGGTTTCTCTCTTTAGGTATAGAAGTGCAAAAAGCTCTTCTCCAGCCGTTAATCATTATTGCTTCTATCTTCTTCTTCAACTTCGAGAGTCGTGCGTTGTTGTTGTTGGTGACTGAGATTTTTTTTTGTTCTCTGATTATAAGAAATTGAGATGCAGAGAACAAAGAGATGGTGGGAGAGTTGAATTTAAAAAGGACTTTTTTTGTTTTGTTTATCAATAATAGTGGAAGATTGGATATTGAGATTATCTATGATTTGTTTTATATTTTATTAATTAAAGACCACCTAAAAGCTGTATATTTTTTCAGTTACTGCATTTCTAATTGGTTTTTTCTCCATGGTTAATTATAATCAAATGATTTTGATTTTGATTTTGGTACTAAACTACTAAAAATTTAGCACCTAGTTTTAAACATTAAATAAAAAATGTATGTAATTTCTTAGCTTACGGGGCTATAGTAGCCGACTCATACAAATCTTAATAAAATATGATATATAGCAGTTAGCACCTAATCTAAAAAGAAAAGAAAAAGATATATAATATCTTAATATTGCAAACATTTCTAACTGTATAACACTATAACTAGTTCCAGATTACATATGGGCTAATAAGCTATTATAATAGCCTACCGATCAATTTAGTCTCATAGTTGGTAAAGAAAAAATCATTGATTAAAATTTTAACTGTATAACTAGTTCTAGATTACATAAGAGACTACTTGTTGTTTGACCGTTTTTTGTATAAAACTATTGGATCTTTGACAGAATTTAATGTAGTAGATGGGCAAATATATATGATTGGGTTAATACAGTGTAGTGAAAATGTAAATGCATTATGCATAGATATCGATTATTGGATCTATGGGTGTGAGCCGTCTAAATTGTTTATACTTGATACATCGATCCATGCAAAACATTTAATGTTCAAATCAAGTTTTTGATCCGATAAGCCATCATCCCTTCATGAATGTTTTAGAAAAAATATTTGTTTCACAAAGATGGATGTTTTGTATTTCCAATGCAAAAGTTATGTATTATTTCTTGTTTTGCCCCTAATAATTAGAGTTAAAGTAAAAAAAATAGTTAAAATTTAATAAAAAGATAGGGGTATTTTAGGTTATGTAAAAAGTTTCTTAATATGTGTGCAAAACCTTAAAAATTCATCTTTAAGGAACGGAGGGAGTAAACATGTTGCCTCTGTAGTAATACCAACTACATTTGTTCAGATATTTATGGCTAACTGTATAATGCTGAAATTGAGGTTTTACAATGATAATAGCTGTACATGCAGTAAAAGTTTTGTTTTTCACTTTTGTAAAGGTGAATATGTAGCTGTCAAGACAAAAAGAAAAGGTGATTCGGCGATTTTTACTGTGTCATTTAGAATATTTGTTGACATTTTACGTTTTTTGTGTTTGAAAATAAATTATGCTACATCCTAAATAGGCATATTTAAATATACCTATATACATATAACATCATTACTATACTAATACTAAAAACACGTTTTTGTGTGTTTATGATTTGATCTGCAAAAGTTTGACTCCATAAATTCAGTGTGATATTAGCATTATTTTTGTTTCAAAACAAATGCTGTTTTAGATTGTTCATACAAATTTTGATATAAAATACTTAATTTAATTTTTAATCAAACAAAGAATAGGATATAGTGCCAATAGTTAAATATTTTTTAATGTATAATAGAATTTTAATGTGCTTATTAGTTTGTGTGAAAATATCAAAATGATACTTATTATTAAACGAATAAAATATTTACCTAAAAGAATTTCGCTACTAAACTTTTATGAAAATTTAATATTCATCTGATAAACCAATTATATTGTTAGAAAAAAACATGGACATAGATTTATTGGTTAGTAGTGAGTAAAAATTATAATGATTGTATAAATTACAGGTTACACATCAAATAAACAAAAATGCATAATTGTAAAGACATATGATATATCCAAGGACATAAATGTTACTATCAAATAAAAACAAAAGTCGACCTACGACTATAGAAAATGGTACGAATTTTTTTAAAAAGTGATCGAAAAAAAAACAAAAGAAAAGATAAATAATGAAGCATCAATAAATGTATGTGTTGATAGTGAATGGCATGGGATAGGACGAAGATCCCCAGAACCAATTTATTACAGAGATGCCAAATAAAACCATAGCTACAGTTTTAGTCTGTGTACTCTGTTACTTTTATTAAATTGTTGTAATGGGTCGGTCCATTTGTTATTTATTTCTATCCATATCAACTATTTATTGCTACTTACTTGTCACTTTGTTCTCCTCCTAATTTTTGTTTGTTTGTCTGTTTTGTTTCAGCTTTTTACGTACATTGCATGCATACCTACATGTTTGGTTAGTTTGTATGTTCCAGGACCAGACCAGGCATATATAAGTGTAGTCCTGGACCAGACATATATAAGTGTAGTCTTAAGATACTTACATATATGAATTAATCAATTTGAAAACTCTTAATACTAACATGGTTTATGCAAGACTGTGTCTTAAGTTCCTCTTTTGGCTGAATTTTATTTCGGTTGATCACCATCAATTTTTGAATTTTATTTCGATTGTATATTTTTCGTTTCTTAATTTTTATATCTTTGTCGCTTAAGTTCTATTAGTTTTTTTTTTCTCATCTAACCTCTAGTTTAATATGTAACATTTGAGTATATTGATATAAAACCTTGACATTAAAAAAAAAAATCTCTTTTTTTTTACGTCAAATAAAAATGTAAATACTATTGTCAATGAGTCTTGGAAAATAATGGATTTTCAATTTTTATCAACTAAAGTTTTTTTTTCTCATTTAGTTTATTAAAGAGACCGTCATTTATGTTAAATGTCTATTGAATATCGATGAGGCTAATAATGTGTAATGGTATTTTGGCATTACAAAACCAAAACGGATACATAGAAGAATTTGGAGGTTTTTTTGTTTGCACAACGACTTTGGAGTTATATGAAGACCAGAGCCGTTCCTAGAGATTTTAGGACCCTAGACCAAAAATAATAATACTCTACATGATTTGTTAATACTAATTTTAAGATTAAAATAACTGTAATTAATATATTTTCTATATGATTATGATAATGAATTATAAAATTTATGAATAATATTTTCTAAGAAAAAAACTATAAAAGGATCATAAAAGAAACTAAATTGATTTTTTAAAATTATGTTTGTAAAAAATAATTAAAATAAATTATTGGTAAAATTTATAAGTAAGAATAATTAAAGAGTGAATGAAAATAAAAAGTATGGCAAATACAAGAAAATAAACATGTATTGGCCGCAAAAATTAATTATGAACAATGAAAGATTTAAAAAACCAATGATAAGGATTTGAAACTGAATGGGGATATACTTTGAGGTAACTTTAAAACCATTAGATCACTAAATATTTTGATATTTAGGATCCTAAAATTTTATAAATAAAACAGGGTCCTAAACAAATGTTTAAAATTTTACTTCCTAGGCACGGTCCTAATGAAGACATAGCCAAAGACATTGTTGGGAATAATGTTTCTCCATTATTCTATTTATTATTTAATTACGGCAAATGTTGCATATATATTCCCTATGTTGCAGAAGATTTTTGTTTTCCTGGTCCATGTGCTTCACAGAAGAAAAAACATATTAGAAAAATTCAGATCGTTTAAAAAAAAAATTGTGGCGATGTTTCAAAATAAAATCAGACCACTCTAGCTATGTTAGTAAAATAAAAAAAATGTTATCAAGTCCTTAATAAATTGTTACAATTAACAAAATAGTCTTATAAAAACAATTATGTTTTCTAATACTAAAAACAGATTTCCTATAGTTTTTAGAAATCATCCATTATATGAAAAACAAAAATTGTATTTCTTAGAAAATGTGCATTCCTAAACTTAGTACTGTGTATTAAAAAAAACCTGCAACGCTAAACATGAAACATTTTTTTTTGTAATTCAATAGTTTCATTTGTTATCTTCTTGTCATTATATAAATAATTTAACGTAATACGCCAAAGTTCGTATTAACATAAGAAGACAGTGAAACACCGTCAACTATAATACTGAATTAAAATAAAGGGTAATTTAATTTATAACCATAAATAATCTGACAGTTAGATATATAATAGTAGTTTTTTTTTTGTTCTCATCTTATCCACATTCAAATTTGGATAAAATTTTCCTTATCGCGATTTTATAGGAACAAGTATTTTGTTAACGAACAAAATATTAGGGAGAGATAATGTTTAATTTTAATGAGTAATTATTTTGTTAACACGATAAAAATATTATATCATGTGACATATATAGATTAACATTTAAATTATTATTTAATGTGATATAAAATATGTTGTCAACATAGTAATGTATTTATCCGGCGGCTGATCGATAAAATTGCTAGTAATAATTTATTTATTAGCATTATAACAACGTTTATCAGTATATATATTATGTTAATAAATAACTTATCACTACAAACTTTATCTATCAACTATTGGATGAATTTATTACTATGTTGACAACATATTTTACACCACGGTAATAATAACTTAGATGTGAATCTATATATATCACATGATATAACATGTTAATAAAATAATTACTCGCTAAAATTGGAGTTGGCCTCTTCTAAATATTTTGATTGTTAACAAAATACTTATTTCGATAAAAAGGTGATAAGAGTAGTTTTTTCTGAATTTGAGTGGTCAAAAAATACAACACTATGAAAGAGAAATGGATGAGATAGATTTAATTACTTCGATAAAAAGGTGATAAGAGTATTTTTATCCAAATTTGTGTGATCAAAATCTACAACACTATGAAAAAGAAAGAGATAAGAGAGATTTAATTATGGGTTTATTTACTATCATACTTTAATATAACCCTTAAAATAATGCTAACTCACATCATTTTATTTATTACTCTAATTTTCATGTAACAACTCCTGTAAGCCTATGGAATCATTTTTCAATGATAATCTTAATTATATTAATATTTAGTATAATAATTAAATTTTAGAAGATTGGGGAGCCGTTCTAATATATACTCCCTCTGTTTTATATTATATGATGTTTTAAATATTTTTTTTGTTTTACTATATAAGGTATTTTAGTAAATTTTTCAACTTTCTATGTAACAAATTAAATGTATATAATTTTTATGACTATTTATATCGTGTAGTATATTTTATCATTGGTCAAATTATCTAGAAACAATAAAAGCAAAAAATGTTAATTCATTTCTTAAATTTTGTGCATTTACTTAAAACATCTTATATTATGAAACAAAAGGAGTATTAGATTACATGTTGTTGACAAAAAAAAGTCTTATGATACTTTCAAGAGATTTTTAATTAATATTTCAGTATTATATATAGTATAATTCTATTGTTAAAAAATGAAAACCTGAACACGAGACGAAGTGTAATGTTATTCCTTAAAACAAAAGAAAAGTGTAATTTAATTCTCATTTTTAATAGCGTGAATTATAGGGAAAGGATTTGGTGATTTGGTATAGAGTTCATTACATGATAAAGTTAAGAGTTAGAACGACTAGTCAATGAAGCCGAATTCGTGTTTCAGTATATAATTCATTTTTGTTTATCGTCTGAATGGTAGGGGAAAAAAAACAGAGTCAACTAGTCAAACCAAATATTTGGATACTATATTTAATTTATTTCGTATCTAATATTATATTTCTTCTTTTTGGTTAATGAATATTATATTTATTTTGTCCTCAAACAATAATGTATCAATCTAAAACATATTTCATATGAATTAAATTCGAGGAAATGGACAGAATTAATATAGAATATGAGTTTTATTTTGATGGGTACGCTTAAAAGAATGAGTGCAATGAGTAGAGGATTAGAAGATAGTGGGTCTTTGGAGTGTATATAATAAGAATAATTTGACTAAAAACATAGCTTAGGTAGAAGAAAGGTTTTGGGAGACACAACATATGATCTGTGGACCGATCGATGAGTACATATATATAAATTAAGCCGATTAAATTTGTATGTTGTAGTCCACTAATTATTTTTTGAAAATACCATAACCATATATTATTATCAGAATATTCAAAAGAATTTAATTAATTACGTGATTTTTTCCTGGCTCGAATTAGTTACGTGATATTTTGGGAGTATGTTAGCGGAATCATTTATATACAGTAGATACTTTGAACCACATCATGCACATACGTAACAAAAATTAAAGAAGGTTGGATTAAACTTTTTTTTTTTGTTAAAAAGACTTAAAGTTGGATTAAACTTGAAATTGCAGTTTTGCTTGGATTTTCAACAGTACTATTTTGCATGGACAGAACATAAAATAAATTAAAAAAAAAAGCTGCAGATTTATTTTGCAGACTTTTCAGTCAGCGGTATCAAAATCGTAAATATGATGAGTTTTCTACACAAAAAAAAACATGATGTGGCATTAATTGATAATGACACTCTTATAATTAGGATTTTCCTAACACATGATTTTACGGGTATTTTTGTGATAAAAAGATTCACTTAACCTTAAATTTTCTAAGTTAAACTAGCAATTAAATTACTAATAAAAATATTATTCTAGTTATTTTTCCAAATAATTACTAATACATAAAATAGTTTTTTAAAAAAGAAATATACCATTTTGAAAATTTATTATCAAACATGATCCCTTATATTCTAATTTTACATCTTAGAAGTCTTGTTTCACAAATTTTGTTTGAAAAAGTCTATTTCAAAATTTGTCCATACATAAAAATGATCATTGTAACTTGTATTTACAAGGTTAGACAAATTAACGAGGCTCGACAAAATGTGTTTATGTTCTAACAATTCACTAGAAATCTCTTAAACTATATTGACACAAGAAGTTCTCGGATTTTTTGATAGATCTAGAAATTTTGCATTAGAAAACCAAAGTTCTTTGCTTGTTAAACAACGTTTCAACGATATTACAATCGCTTGTTGAACACTGTTTCACCAGCAATATAGTTCAATGACACTACAATCATTTGATGAATACATCCATCTTTCTCTCAGAGCCAAAGTCCTAAACTCTCATGACACCAATATACACTCTCCTTCGAATATCTTTTTCATATCTTAGAGAATAAGCCTTTCCAACAATATTGATTTTCCAAATCTTTTAGATAAGATAACATTTCTTTATTATCTTCAAAAAGTTATTTTCTTCAGATACATATTGCTACGTCATCACACAAAAATTCCCATCGTTATAGCTCATCATTATGCTCCACATCCATTTTATGTCTCAGCAAAAGTAACTACAGTATGTTGCTTCAACACATTCGTGTGTTCCAACAGTGAATTAATAAGGTTACAAGAGTTGGCCCAAGAAAAAAAATAATAATAATAACAAACTAATCAGATAACTTGTGACAATATTTCAAAAATTTCGGCATATAAAAGAGTTGAGACCCTGATCAAAGTCACAATGGAAAATACTTGAATGCTTTTAACATCAATCCATAATAAAGACAATTATCTTAAACCATTATATCACTATAAATTGATTTGCTTCAATTAAGTTTTGATTGTTAACATTCCGAAATAATATATTTATCAACATGAATAAAATGATAGAAATTATCAAATGAACAAAATTTGCTTTGGCAGGATATTGGATTTTTTACTAAAATATCAATTCCAGAAAGCTTAACCATTATTAGAGTTTACTTTTAAACATATGCATCAAAGTTTTTTCTACAACAGTAACTATAGATCTCGATCCATCTAAACATATCTAAAATCATGAAAAGTCAATAATTATACAAAAAAGCCAATTACATTACGTCACAAATAATCATACATACAATGGTCAATGGTAGAGGCTTAACTAATATTATCAATTGCTGATTTTTGATCGGTAAGAATTGATATATCATATGGCCTAAACCACTTTTCATCTCAAAATAGATAGTTTGGTACTAAAACAATATAAAAAAAATTATTTTTTAAATATCATAAAAATGACGTTCCCATATTTATCGAAACATGTATAACATCTAATTTATACCAAAAAATGTATAACGTCTTATCTTATGCTAGTTTGGTTTAAAACTTTATGGATAATCACTTCTTTGGAAGAAAACCAAATATCTTGATAGGAAAAGACCAATCCAAAGCTGCATATAACAAACCAAATTTTCGTATTAAAAAAACTTTTAATTCATTACTTCTTACAGATTTATTTATCATAGATTTATAAAATTTAAGTGCACAACCCATCTACGGTCATAAAATGTAATACTTCGTAAGATAATAGATGAATGACATAATATTTTTTTTTTCTAAACCGTGTATAGTTTTGATCTGAATGCAAGTAAAAATATTTAAGAAGCAAAATTCATTTTGAAGAGATTGGGACCTCAACTATGAATCTTAATTTTCTTTCACCTCTCAGAACCAAAGGATATTAGCCAGCCACTACATTCCATTACATTGGGACCAATATTCTTCTAAATCCACTAACTTTTAAACTAGAGATATATACCCTACATACTCACTTGAACAACAATATGTAGGGTAAAGATATATAAAACAACAATATAATTAAATGTAGAGAACCAAGATCTATCAAATGGGTAATACAATTTTATGGTAAGAGATAAAGGAAAATTTAATTTTATGGTATTGAAAACTAAAAGATTTAATGACTAACAAGGAGAAAACTTTTAACCCATTTTTGCCCTTTTTTGGTGAAAATTACATGGATAGGTGTAACATGATACATATTATTTTGTATTGATAAAGTAATTACAAATGTTAAGTTGTTTTGTATTATGTTAAATTCCGACAAGAAATCCGGTGAGATATCCGGCAAAAAATTAGTTTAGTTTATAATGGTTAATTAATTTTTAACATGATACATATTATTTTATATCAATAGAATCAATGTACAATAAATTATTTAGCATGTTAATAAAAAATATGTGATTGTAACTATTTATATCAGTATGTCATAATTTATATCATGTTACCAAATAAATTATCACTAAAAATTTTATCCATCATTCGTCGGATAAATAAATTATTATGTTCACAACATATTTTATACTATATTAAATAATAATTTAGATGTCAATCCATATATATCATATGATATAATGTTTTTAACGTGCCAACTACACATATAACTCATTATTTCATAAAATATATGTTACTTCTAAAGTTTTTGTATACCTTATGATAATATGTTTTGTACACATAAAAGTTGAAGTTTTTAGGCAGATGAAGAAGATTAGTAAAAGAAATAATTGGTTCGTATGAAAGAAAAGCACTAACAAGACATATAACTGTGGTTGATATAATTGTTCTTACGAATGGCAAAACAATCAAATTAGAAAATAAAGTCAATGATGAAGTGCACTAACCACAAACTCACTTAGAAGTGCCTGTATTTGTGCAAACCACTTTGCCCCATTTGATATGTCGAATTTGACACTGATGTCCAAATATCAAAAATATATTTTCATATTCTTTTCCGAGGGAGTGGGGGAATTAGAAATTGAATAGCAACATATTAGAGCAAATTTTAAATGGTGACTTAGTAGTAGTACAATGGGGTTAGTTCTTTTGTGTCTCTAAACTTAATTCTGTCTTGGTATGGAGGGTTATTTTTTAAATCAGAAAATCTAAAACCTGAGACCAGAAAAGATTAAGGGCTTAGAATTCCTACTGTATATATATATATATATATATATTAGCTTTAATTTGACAAAAAAAATGTAAAGCATGAATCATTTATATTTAAAGATAATGGTATTAGATGGATAAACGCTGTAACACTAAGATATCAATTATCAAAATCTAGGCATTTAGTTCACTTTTTATTTTTATTTTTTAAATACTTAATCAACTCTTGTAAGAAAGCTATAGATGATAAATGATCGGGATTAGTCAAAAGTTAATCCAGAATTACTGACTTTCTTGTTCCATAAATAAGAAACCATGATTTGAGTCACCCCACTTTATGTGAAATAGACTCTTTGTATACAGGATTACTAATTAATAACCAACTTTTATCTTAATTATCACTTAAGAGACTTTTGAACTAACAATAAACAAATCAAAGTTTTGCATATAATTAAAGAGAGGGAAAGATAAAGTTGGTCTTCAATTAAACCATGGGAAAAGGTCTTGAAGATGAAAGTAGAACACACATAAGAAGAGTGTATTGGTTCTGAACAAAGACGAGATTCCACAGTTTTGCAACACAAATTAGTTAAAAAAAAAGACGAGAGAGTTTTCAAACACATCAGTAAAGAAGACTTAAACATTGAAACTGTGCATAGTTTTTTTTTGTCTTGAGCCTCTTTGTTTCAAACCCTGTCTTTGTTCTTTGCTTTCTCCACTGCCCCTGGAGCTGCAACAAAGCAAATCAACAATGAATTGAGCAATTGAGTTTTGTATTCAGATTCATGTGAAAGATGTTTGCAAAGTAAAATGGTTTACCTAAACCAATAGAATCAGAGCCTTTCATGATCTTCAGTTTTTGACATGTTTCAGTAAATATCCTGCAAATAGGTTTTAACAAGGATTCATTCAACTTTTACACAGATACTTTCAGTAGCATGAATCAACTTTAAAGTATTCATCTTTTCTATCTGATGTTTAGTCCTTTCTTCAAAGTTTACCGGGAACAACTCATAAAACCCACAAAGTTATTAAAGTTGAGAGAGTTCAAGAGAAGCTTACTCCCATGGGACATCACCAACGAGCATCCAATCGCCGTCTTTGTCTTCGTATGTAAGCACAAATTCTGATCCATGAAGAAGATCCTTCAATTTGATCTCACTCATTCTTTCCCTCCCTTGAGCTTTACGAAGTCCACATTGACCTGAGATCACAAACACAATGCAAAATCACTGTTTTTATTCTTGATTTCTTTTATACAGTGAAATCAAGGATTTGCTTAATCCATAGAAAACTCTCACCAAGAGTGAAGCAGCTGAACATTTTTTCAAGTGCAGCAGACAACTGTTGATAGGAAGTGTACGTTCTCAAGTCGACCTTTCGCAGATAAGGAGCACCATCCATGCTCACCTTCACAAACAGAGCTCCAAGACCTGGTTTCCCATCAACCTCATCAGTGTTCTTTGAAGTAGAAGACGCCATTGTATTCTTCCGGTAGGATCTAATTGGAGGCCAACCAACAACCTGCGCCCTGCAAAACCGTAGATAGATTACCACAAGATCCTGCCTTGAGTCATAAACAAACAAGAAAAAATCACAAAACCAGTTAGCATATAATACACACTTGGCAGCAGGTGCATTGTTCGCGCCACTCTTAGCAAGGGATCTTTCTTCTTGAATACTTTTCGGGACATCCTTAATCTTCGGCGACAGCATCATGTTGATTCCTCCAGGTCTAACAGATCCTTTCACACCCGAAAACTCATCCCAAGTGTCAGAGAATCCTCTTTTGTTACCAGAAACAACATTCTTGTGCCCTGTAGTAGCAGAAGCATGATCTTTACAAGGAAGTAGCGGGAAGAGAAGTTTCTCATCAGGTGTTCTCGGGCTTAACAAACCGAAATCAGTTGCTCTATCAGGAGATTGCGACTCGGGAAGGCCTAGCCTTAGTTCTGTAGCTTTGAAATTGAGATTGCTCTTCTCAACATTAGGAATGGTTGAGCTATCAACAGATGAACAATCAGACAGGAGCAAGTAGTTACGTTCTTTCAATCCAGGTGATGTTGTAACCAGTTCCTCCTTATCCACACTTAGCAATCGATAAGACATCAGATCTCAATTTTGCAAGACTTGTTTTATCTGCTTAGCATCACAAAACCCCAAAATTAAATTAATTGCACAAAAAAATCTGCAATTTCTATACATGCATGAAGAAGATTCTCAAGCAACAAGGATTAAAAATTCAACTTTATACGTCAAGAAAGAACCCAGAAAATTAGGGCTTCAGCTAACATTTCAGTTGAATTTTTTTAACAAGAACAGTAAAAATCGAAACTTTAACTTAGGTTTCGTAGTCCAAGACTCCAATTTCAACTTTTTCGTTCTCAGAGCTCATTTTACCCTAAATTTTATCCACTTTCCATGGAACACTAAACAGAGAAACAAATTTCAAACCCTAATTTCTGCTGCATTTCTATAAATTACAAAGAAAAATTCAGCTCAAAATCTTAAACTAAAAACACCTAGCTTTAAAAGAAAGACCTTAAAACCAAGTGAAAATAAACACAATGGGTTATGAATAAATCCACAGAAGTTACAAGAATGAAACAAACAAGCCCAGATTGAAATTGAAATTTCAGAAGTTTTTTTTAGAGCAAAAAAGATAATACCTTGAGAGAGAATAAGAACACAGTAGAGAAGAGAGAGTAAGAGAGAAAATTGCAAGAACTTTAGCGAGAAAAGAGAAGCAGAGCTCAAGGTCCTTCCATGGAAAATGAAACCAGTGAAAGCTAACAAAAGCGCAACATTCAAGAAGAAGAGAAAACAAAATATGGAAGAAATGGCAAGTTTTGTAATAAATTACAAAAGCATGGGCTTTAAGGAAACGAAGAGGTTTTGTTTGAATGTGATGGGGGACTACAGTAATAAGATCTGACGGTTGAGAATAAGTAAGTGAGAGAGACTCTGAGTCGTTAGATCTCGTGAAGAAATAATAATAAAT
>CM051376.1:7314620-7414620 GCA_028015245.1 Cardamine occulta | reverse complement strand
ACATGTCGTTGTTACAGGTAACATGGTTTCAGGTTTCTGGTTTCTGGTTTGTAAGGAAGCTTAAAAAAAATGGATATTTACGAAAAGAAAAAATAAAGGAAATTTTATTTGATTTATATATTTCTGTATTCTTTTTCTAGGTCCACATATAACATGCGTGTGTTTAAATTTCTTTTCTTCAGATATTATTTAATACATGTTGCTTAAGATAAGTTTGATCATTTTTAAAAGGTTCCCAAAATTTGTATTAATCGGGTTTTTTTTTTGTATAAGATTTTATATTAGTCCTACGAAAATTATTTTAGTAGGAATGGGACCATCCAATATTTAAGAGGCAGAGTGGTCTAAAATACCTATTCGATTTAACACTTTTCCATATAAATTGAGTTTCAATAGTTATGGGACCACATATCGGTTTAAATTTTGTCTGCCTAAAAATATGCATATTTCCAATGAAAATTAACAAGAAAAAAACTACATAAACTAAGGGGTAAAAAATTGGGAAATTACATATTACTAATTATTATTCCCTATGTTTCATATTAGTTGTCATTTTAGAAGTTAAAACTCGTTTCATATTACTTGTCGTTTTATGTTTTTAATGTCCATATTTGGTAAAATTTCCAGCTTTGTTTTTTTTAATGTATTAACCAATAAAATAAAACTAATAAAATTAATTAAAGATAAAATAAAAAAATTAATTATTTTCTTAATATAAGTAAAATAAGATAAAATGATAAGTAATATGAAAGGGAGAGAATAGACTATTAGTGATTAAATTTTTAAGCGGGTTAAAAAAAAATAGACAGTAAATGAAGAGATAAATATTTAAATATAATTTTGAAACATATGGAGAATTTGTAAGAATAAAAAAATGATGGTTATATTTAGAAGGTCATGATCAAAGAGACACGTTGGAAGCACGCTTAGGGAGAAGGGAAACAAACAAATCAGGCTTTGCAGCTGCACTGTTGACATGCCTGTCACCTATTCCATTATCACCCGCGCGACCTTTCTTTCACATCATATGTCACCGACCTGTAGCAGTATCATTACCACCCTCTTTTTTTTAATATGTTTATTTATTCTTATTTTACATTTGGTCAAAATAATTATCAATGATGTTTATTAATCACTCGTTTTTTTTTGGTCTCTACAAACAAAAATTATCTTTACATTTACATACATACGAGTATCAACGCTATACCAGAGTTTCTTTGGTTCTTTCTAAAAAACAAATATGTTAGTATTTTGATCGTTACATTATTTCCAAGTAATATTCTTTTTCTTCCTTTCCTGGTCAAGTAGAAATCTTCTTATTTTCTTTGTGGTCAAGTGAAAATCCTCTTTATTTATCAAAAAAAAAAAACCTCTTTAAAGTTTATATTTGTATTGGTTTTTCTTGTCTTATCTCATCTTCTGAAAAAAAGTAAATGGTCAATTTATATGTAATAATAACATTGTTGCGGGTATAGTTTAGTGGTAAAAAGTATGATTCGTTCATTTAATTCTTTTAATAAGTAGGGCGAACCATTATGTGGATATCTTTGTTTGGAATAAAACAATTAGAATTAGGCTCGGTCAACTGGAATGTGTCCCTTATTTTCATATTGTTATTTCTTAATTTACTTTTGTTTTTATGTCATTTAAAATCCAACTATTTGATTAATTATGTATTTTATATTCTTTTGGGAAGTTTTCCTTGAATAGGTCTACAACTGTAAGTAAAACTTAAAAAAAATATTTAAATTATGGTGGATAGGATATCGATAAGTGTTGTGGCCGTAGAAACATCAAACAATAAAATTAAATTTTATAAATTTTACAACAGTAAGAGCATGTATAACGCAGACACAAAAATTGTGTCTTCCAAAAAAAAAACAATTTTTTTTTTTTAATTTAAAAAAAAAAAAAAGAAATTGACTTTTTTTATCGCAACTAATCACGTAGCAATATTGCAGAAGACATTGTGTCTTTAGAGAGACATATGTCTTAGAAAATGAAATCTATTTGTTTCGTTTTATGTTTGATTAAAAAAACTTTTTTTTTTTTTGATAAAAGACTAAAACTACTTATGACATGTGTTCTGGTTGTTGTCTATTAAAATGAAATCGGTTGGAAGAGTACAACTTGATCTCTGGAGAGCGAATACAACGACAGTCATAAAAAATTTGGGACGACCGACGACAGTGTATTGACTTCTTAAAAGTAATCCGATACTCAAGTTTGAAAATATACCAAAACCTAAGTACAATACAATATACACATAAATAATGGCATGTGAAAGAATAAGAAGACCCCATCTCCATGCATTTGTTCCATTTGTTGTAAATAAATTAGTATTATTGATTTGGCGAAATTTTTTAGTAATATTGATCGTATATAACGTTGGCTTTCATAATTATATCTTTTACACATTGTGGTTTAAAAGTTAGAGGTGCTAGCCAAAAGCCAAGCTACGCATGACTTTTCCATTTAACTGTTCATCTCGTTTTAGCTAAATTTAAGGACTACCATTTGGGCATTTAAAGTATATTGTACGTTTATGTTGGATATGATTTGACTAGAACTATAAATTATTTGCCCAAAAAAGAAAGAAAGAAGGATTTGACTAGAAATTAAACCAACAATTTTGAAAACTTTGAACAGTAAATTCTTTGTCTTTTTTTTTGTTGCAAGTCTTCATAACAATAACTTATTTTAATCTTAGTGATCTTGATAAACTATTATTATGCATGACGAGTTAAATATTATTTTATTTAGATAATGTTGATAAAATAAGAAATAAAGATCTTTTGGTAAGCCTTCCATTAATGTATGTTAATATTAAATTTATATTAAGTAAAAAAACAAATTCTAAAACAATATTATTTTTATATTGTTAAAGATACTTTTATTAATGTTACACTAAAATATGTTATTTTATTCAATTACGTGTTATTTTCAAATATCCATAAGCGTTTAGTGTGTGTTTTTATAAAAAGACAATTGCTAAAAGACTATATTGCTAAAAAAGCACACCTTGAAAAAAAAAAAAGAACATAATCGAAATGAATATTTCTAGACAAAGCATCATAATTCAAGATGATTAAAGAAGATAGCCGATCAGTGATCACTACCATAATCATTATACTCGTGAAGCGATTATTAGTATAAATCTATAAAAATTAAAAAGGTCAACGAAACTCCCTATAATACTGGTTCTGCGTCGATTCATCTAGACTTTTCAAAACTTTTAATTTTTCAAAACTGTTATCTTTTAATTATTTTTTTTGGGCAATTGGACATACGAAGCTTAACATTTTAAATTGCTATCAATTTCACTAAATTGCGTTTACAAAATAGTGATTGCCCTTTAACCAATTAACCAGCCCAACCCAAAATCGTTTTAAACCCATTAAACCTGAATTAACCCCAAATCGATTTAAACAACCCAAAATCTGGTTAAATCCTTTTTCGTCTAAGCCATTGAAGGTCGCTTCGATCCAAATCATGGTGGCCATCCCGAGAGGCCTCATTTCTCGTATCAATCAGTTTCTATCAATCTATTATATAACTTCTTCATCCTCTGAATCTATACCCCCATTGTAGCTTCTTTCTCCTCTGACTATTCGGCTCCGATATTGGGTTCGTCGACAGTGATGGATCTGATATTATCGAAGATTTTACTCGAATCATATTAGCAAAACAATCCGTTCTATAACTCTCAGGTTAAAACTGTCGAGGAAGAATAGACTTTTTCGCTACATGTAACTCCATCACAGTTTATTCATTTGTATCTGCTGGATTATTGATAGCTCATAGTTCCATTTCTATATTCAGATAACTTTTAGTAGGTTTCTTTTGTCTAGGACGTCAATATCTAATTTTGAATAATTAGCTTTATGATGAATTGGGTTTATGAAGATAATGTTTGTGAAGGTGAAAGGTTTAGCTGATATACGTATAAACAAAGCAAAACCCATGGCGGAGTAAACCCAAAAGTGTGATTAATCGATTCTCTCTGAAGAAAAACTTAAGGGTTTAGTAATTGGGTTTTAGGATTATACTTTAGGGTTTAATTCATTGTTTAATGGATTTAAATCGATTTTGGGTCGGATTAGTTTTGGTTAATTGGTTAAAAAGCAATTATTATTTTATAAATACGATTTAGTGAAATGGATCGTAATTTAAAGTTTTAAGCTTCGTATGTGCAATTGCGCAGAGAAAAATAACAGAAAGGTAACAATGAAGCAATGTGATAGTATAAAAGAGAAAATCAAGAGTTTGAGAATATGGATCAATCTACTCAAAAATAGCATTATAGGAGGGTTTCAAACAGTTAATCCAAATTAAAACCCCAATGAGTAATTAGTAGTAAGTATATTTTATAGTAATAAAATAAAAATAAAGAAACCTGTCGCTTTGAGATACAGGTTTTGCGGGGCAGTGCGATGACAATAGGACCCACTGCTTCCGCTTATGCCGGTCAACTTTATATTTATTTAGTACTAATTTCATAGCAGATTTAAAACTAATCAGCATAGTTAAGCCACAGGTTTAATAACCGACAAGTGTCTACATGTTAGAATGTCCTTCGTTAGAGCATGTGTCTACTGTAACTGATAAAAGAAGATAAGTCAAAGATCCCGTGCGTGCGATCATATGTACACGTGTGGGATCCTATGTATTAAAGACACGTGTCGAGATTCTACAGCTTCTATATATACAAATCCATAATTGGTAAGAGCAGTTTCAATTTTTTTCCCCTGGGGTGTAGGCCCAATTAGAAACAGGCTTAAGCCCAATTAGTTATATGATCCTTAACTTATATAGTCCAAGATTTTTAGATGCGTAACTCTCAAGTCTCAACGCAAGTCTGACACTAATCGTTCGAGCCGAGAGCGAGACAACGAAACAAGACAACTTTACTTAATACTTCACTGTTTTACCAAGCTACAACGACGTCGCTTAAGGTGTTTGAGATATCACAGTTTTATTAATATACAAATTTGTTTTTTATTTTATTTAATACAAACTTCATGCCACCACAACCGCCTCCACCGCAACTGTTACGGTTCCTCACGTTTCTGCATTCTCTATGCTGCTTTCACCATGTTTCCGCATTCACCACTACAACTGCTGCCGCAACCGCTAGCTTTTGCTACATTCACCATGTCTCCGCATTCACCACTACAGCCACCGCCACAATCGCTAGCTCTTGCTACATTCACCATGTCTCCGCATTCACCACTACAGCCACCGCCGCAGCCGCTAGCTTTTGCTGCTGCTTTCGCCATGTCTCCGCATTCACTGCTACAACCACAGCCGCTAGCCTTTGCTTCTTTCGCCATGTCTCCGCATTCTCCACTACATCCACCACCACAGCCGCTAGCCTTTGTTGCTTTCGCCATGTCTCCGCATTCTCCACTACAACCACTGCCACAGTCGCTAGCAATTGCTGTTTTCACCATATTTCCGCATTCTCCACTACAACCACCGCCGCAACCGCTAGCATTAGCTGCTTTCACTATGTTACCACATTCACCGCTACATCCACCGCCACAACCGCTGCCTTTTTCAGGAGCTTTGATAGCTGCATTATCCACATTCATAGTGTTTGTCTTCACTTTATTTTCTACCATAGAAACAAGTTTACTCTGTTTGCTTTCCTCTTTTATTTCTTTGGTTGTGGCATTGAAGCCATTGAATCCTCCTTTCTTCAGAACAGTATTGAGTATGAAAGCAGATACGATTCCGGGGAGAACCAACCAATTCTCTTTCGCCTGCATATCGAAATAACAGAGTCAAAAAGAGTATGGCCAAGGCCAAAGAAGAAGTTAAATTCATGGTTAAATCAAACTTTCACACTTACCTCAATGGAACCAAATCTTAAATCAAACAATCCCACAGCTTTTCCATATGGATGTTGTTTAGAGAACTCAACAAAGGTCATGAAATCTTGATCACTTCTACGGTTCCCGCAGTGTTTTGGTTCATAATCCAGCTTCCTCCCAGAGAAAATCTTCACCTGTAATCCAATATAAAGCATAGCAATGGATTACACTGTCAAAACAAGATGATTAATCTTCTTCTTTTTTCGAGTGAAATGGCGTAACATACCACTAGAGTACCCGAAAGCTCAAATAGCGGATTATCTTCAATGGAGGCGTTTGTTTGCTTAAGTGACCATTTGGAGTCCAACAAAGACCAGAAATTTCCAGTATAATCAGCCAGCACATGAGTTTCACCAGAGTCTATGACACCAATCACTTGACGTTTATCATCTTTAAGTGCTGCTCCTTCACTAGAGTTCCTAAAGACACAACAAAAGCAAGAACGTAAAATCATGTATATAACCAATTTGAGTCTATCATAGCAGAATCAAGGAATGTTCAAGAGACATTGTTGTCTATAATGCCATACCTCATTTGGAGCCGAATCACCTCTGTTTGAGTTTCATCAACAATGTGTGTTGAACTCTTAGCAAGACGGGACTTTCCAATGATTGGAAAGAAACAAGAGCCTTTGAACGATGGTCTTGACTGAACCATGTGTAAGACTGATGGACTGCGAGTTGGAGTAGTAAACGAGACAGCAACACGCAGACTTACGGGTTTTGGATCTCCTTTACTACCTTTACTGGGTGTTAACTCCAACCACTTTTCAACAGAGAGTTGAGTAACAACTGGAAATAGAAACTCTTTTAGTGATAAAGATGCAACACCTAAGTTTTTAGGCTCCCTCGAAACTGATATCTTAGACGATGAAGTTGAAATAAGTTTGAAACACAGCTCTCCTGTAGGTTCACACTGGAAAGAACCAACTTGCTTTTCCCCAACCTCGGATAAAATGGTCAGTCTACGTTCAGTATTGAAAGTAGAATCAGGCTGGGTTTTAGTAAACACAACCGAGAGCTTTCCCTTATGTCCATCTGGTAAGTTTCTAACAGCGATAACCTCCAAGAGAACCTGGAGAGTTTAAAAGAATCACACAACTAAAATCACCTCAATACATGTAAGAGACTACGCCAGAGAAAGGATTAAGAAACTACCTCAACAACTTCCACCACTGGAAATTGGATTAAATTCTGGAAATCATCTTTTGCAGTTGATTCTTTGGCCAAAACATCAGAAGCATAAGGAGAAGTTGTGACAGGTGCAGGTGTTTTGCCTCTATACATTGCACCGGCTTTCCAGTACCTTGTACCAAATGTCTCCTCCCATTGAGCAGTAGTCTTAGAAAAACCAGTATCGAGCTTCTTACCTTTGCCTCGATCAGAATCTGTGTCATCATGCTCCAACATTTTACCAATGAGCTTCTCCAAATCATCACAGTAAGAGACTGGATGCAACTGATGTGTGTGCCAGATAAGGTCAACATCATAAGTCGGAACACAAAACCGATTTAAAGACCTTTCTCTGTTCTTCTTAATCATATATAGAAACCCCTTATATCTAGCAACAGCTTCTTGTAGAAAAATATCATTGTTTACATGAGATCTCGAAACCTGTGGCAAGTAACACATCAACAAAATCAGCAAAAGTTCGTATTTGCGGTTATGATGGTCTAACGACAAAGTTATACCTGGTAGTAAAACGGGCTTTGCCTCTTTACAGCTGAAACTAGATCATATTTGGTGCATTTCTCAAGAGTTGACGATTTCACAGAGATGTCATCAGAGTCTACCCTATTCAAGTCTAGCTCATAAGGTTCCTCAGGATACAATCTTTTCCATAACTCTTCAGTCTTTAATTTGTAGTTCCCACTAACAGAAGATATAACTCCAGAACTGTCGAGAACTCTCCCGTAAAATTGCTCACAATCAGTCTTATACCTCACCTGGATTTAAACATCATAAACAATTTACTCAAAACATCCATCAAAGACTAAATTTTCCTATTGAGAGCTTACCGGATTAAGCCTGTGGCAATGCCAAATCCATTCACAATCAAGAGGAGGAACCAAAGGACCTTCACTAAGTGATGACTCAGAGTATTTAGCTAGCAAAGGAAGCCAATACGCATTGTACCTGAAAATCACCAAAACCACTTACATTAAACAACTTTGAACAATTAAAAATCCAAACTTTGATACTTATCTAATAAACTTGATCATTATTAGACCTAAAGATGGCTGATTCAAGAGCAGGGCCATCGTAGAGCCATCGATTCCTATCAACAGTAGCGAGAAACAAAAGCTGTTGCTTGGCTGCAGCAAATAAGTCAACGCTTATATCTATCTTCTGTGCTTCAAACCACTCCACTTCATGATCCTTCTCCTTATCCATCACCTCAATTTCACCTTACATAACGATTAATGTTTTTTAAAAAGACTATTAATTTGCAAACGATTAAGTAAATTAATATGTGATTACCGATTTTTGACCATAAAGTTTTAATCTTTATCTAATCAATTGCATAAAAACATCTATGAATTTGGAAGATCACATGCAAGAGAAAAATCAAGATTCCGGAGAAATTTAAATCCGATTTTTTTATTAAGATAACGAAATAAGTCAACGAACTTACACAAGAAGCAAGTAACAGAAAGAGCTAAACGGGAACCTTACCTCCGATCGCCGGAAACTTCACTACTCCGCCGGGAATTTATCAGATGATTCAGAGACTACAGAAAAAGACTTAACCGTGAAATGAAGAATCACTTCAAGATTTGGTATTTGTAACAAGCGAGTTGTTAAAATGACATATATGGCCCTCAATCACATATCCGTTTTTATTCTTGTCAAGAAAGATAAAAAGTGCAAGTGAAAGTGAAAGTGATGAAACGGACAAAAGACAAACTTCTTTAACCGTATTTTTGGAAAAGCCTAAAAATAGACTACTTTAACGGCGGAGTTAGAGTATTTTATTCAATAGTGCTCTATATTTTAAAGATATCTCTATTTTTCGAGATAAAATCAGTTTCAGTTTTAATGTTGCTTTAAAAGTTGTTTATTTCCTTCCTCCAAAGTTTTGATAACAGCTGATGTTTGATCATCGCATTTTCTTTTCAATTTGGATTTTTTGACTCCAATTGGTTGTTGAGATGGAGATCCGTCAATAAAATTGTTTTCATCATCCAAATTTAGAGAAAATAAAGCCAAACCTGGAGATGCTTGTGTACCAACTTCGGGGGTTGGATTTTCTGATTCTGAAGATGTATACCCGAAACCGCATGGATTTGGAACTTGTTTTGAAGGGGTGGCATCATCTTTAAAATTTTTCAAAATTCTTGATAATGTTCCATACATGATCAAATCTCCAACCAGATTTGAACTTTGGATCTTCCATTAGCATTTTTTTGCTTGATTGAACTGAATAAAGTAAAAAAAAAAAATTAATACATATTCGACAATAGTAAGTAAACTGAAAACTTATATATATTAATATTTTATAAAAACTCATATATTAATACTCACAATATCATCATTTGAAGCACCACTAGGACGTCGACTTTCACATTGTTTGATGCATGCATTTAGTTTCCTTGCTGCTTTCTCAATAGTTTGAAATCAGCATTTGATTGATTTTTTTGAACGTTCACTCCAAGTTGCAATTTTTCCATTCTCGTAAGCTTCCACCACAAGATCCCAAAACATTTCGGATATTTGATAAGCACCTGTTATTGGGTCTTGAGAAATTTCCATGTAAACTTGACATAGAAATTTATCTTCTTCTTTTGTATACCCGGAAGAACGAGAACCACGTTCAGACATTTTTGTTAGAGAAAGTGCACATAATAGATTATTTAATGATTATTTCTCGGAGTTTCCGGTTTATAATGATGCTATGTTTCGCAAAAGGTATCGTATGTCTCGTTCCCTATTTCTTCGCATTATTAATACAGTTGAAAGTCATGATACTTACTTTACATAAAAAAGGGATACAACTGGTAGACTTGGATTATCATCCCTTCATAAAGGAACAACTGTTTTTCGAATGCTAGCGTATGGTCTACCAGCAGATGCTACAGACGAGTATGTCAAGATTGGTGAATCAACAACAATCGAAAGCATGAAGAGATTTTGTCGAGCCATAGTAGAAATATTTTCGGAGCAATACTTACGATCACCAACAGCTAACGACGTTGCTAGGCTTCTTTACATTGGTGAAAAGAGGTTTTCCAGGAATGTTAGGTAGCTTGGATTGCATGCATTGGAAGTGGAAAAATTGTCCTACCGCTTGGGCTGGACAATATGCATGTCGTAGTGGATCACCAACTATAATCCTTGAAGTTGTGGCAGATTATGATCTTTGGATATGGCATGCGTATTTTGGAATGCCAGGCACTAACAATGACATCAATGTGCTAGAGTCTTCTCACATTTTCTCTAATCTTGCGCAAGGTATTGCTCCTCCTGCTCATTATGTCATTCAAGGCAAAGAGTATAACATGGGTTATTATTTGGCTGATGATATATATCCAAAATGGTCCACCATCGTGCAAACTATTCAAGAGCCAAGGGGTCCAAAAAAGAAATATTTTGCTACACAACAAGAGGCATGTAGAAAATATGTAGAGCGTGCTTTTGGAGTTCTTCAATTGCATTTCGCAATTGTGAAAGGACTGGCTCGTTTTTGGAAAAAGACGTGATATACGACATAATGACTACATGTATAATTTTACATAACATGATAATCGAGGATGAGTGTGATCTCGAAGCACAAATTGAAGTTGGAAGAGAAGCTCCACCTCCGGAGGTCGAGATAGCGGATAATGAGACTATCCGATTCAAAGAATTTCTTGCTCGTTATAGAAAAATCAAAGACAAAGAAGCTCATTTTTCACTCCGCAACGCGTTAATTGATCATTTGTGGGAAAATTATACCAATGGAGATGCTTAAAATGTAATAGTTATCTTTTTAATTTTATGTGATGTAATGCAATGTTCTTTTTATAATAAAATGTTTAAGTTTAATAAAATCATAATTTTATTGAACTATTGTTATAGAATAAAATGGGTGGGTCAAATTTGTAAAATTGAAAAGTAAAGAGTTTTAGTATAAATTGGTTAAGAAAATAAAAATATTATATATTTTAAATATTATTTTTAAAATAAAAATGGAGCCAACTATTGGAGTAAACCCCTGCTCTATTTTTAAAAATCTCTATTTTTAGAGAAAAAAATAGAGCCAACCATTGGAGTTGGTCTTATGCCGAAAGGCTCAAGAAAGTGGAGACCTCTTGGGAATAAGAGTGGTTAGGAAGAGCCCGTTCATAAACCATCTCCTTTTTGCGGACGATACTACAGTAGAACCTCTATAAATTAATACTCGATAAATTAATAAATTATATTAATCTCGAGTTGGACTGATATAATAATTGATACATTTCGATAAAATAATAAGATAATAATTTTTTTATAATCTCTATGTAAATATATGGTCTCATTAATAACATAGATTAATAATCATATAAATTTATTGTATATATATATATAAGATATTTTAGTGAAATATGATTCTAATGTTGTTTATTTATTCGTAAATTTGTAATTTTGTTGGAGTTTATTTATATTTTTCTCAAAATATCAAAATATATGATATTATCTGCTCAAATTGCATCAAAAATTATTAAAAAAATTATATATGCAATGATTATTTTCTAATGTGTAAATGCATTAAAACACATCGAAGTATTGTTTCATTTTCTACTTTTTATATAACATGTTTTAAATTTAAAAAAACTCTTTATAAATTAATAATTATAAATTTATCGATAAATTAATAACCTCTATAAATTAATAAAATTCTCCGGTCCCAACATTATTAATTTATAGAGGTTTTACTGTATGTTCTTTAGTAGAACGGACACAACAAGTTGTGAGAAGTTAGTAGAGATACTAAAGAGATATGAAAGAGCGTCGGGCCAATGTATCAACACCAACAAGTCCGGGATTAACTTCTCCTCAAAAACGCCCATGGAAGTAAAAAACAAAGTCAAGTTGGCGCTCGGGATTGATAAGGAGGGGGGACTCGGTAAGTACTTAGGGCTACCCGAACATTTTGGCCGAAGGAAGAAGGACATTTTTACCGGTTTAGTCGACAAAATAAGACAGAAGACAATTGCTTGGTCAACACGCTTCCTATCGGGTGCGGAAAAGCAAGTGCTTCTCAAGTTGGTGCTGTCGGCAATACCTTCTTACACAATGTCGTGCTTCAAGATTCCACTATCTCTTTGTAAGAGGATCCAATCCGCCTTAACTAGATTTTGGTGGGACGAGAAGCCGGGGAAAAGAAAAATGTGTTGGGTCTCATGGCAGAAGCTTACTCTTCCAGAGGAAGACGGAGGACTAGGGTTCTGAGAGATTGAAGCTTTTAACGACTCCCTGCAGGCAAAGATTGCCTGGAGACTGATCTCACAGCCAGATTCCTTACTCTCTAAGGTACTACTGGGCAAGTATAGGCTATCAAAATACTCCATGGTATGGAGAGTTCCTCCCTCAACAAATCACAAAAAAAGGGGGGAGGAATATTAAAAAAAAAAAATAAAAAAAAAAAAAAAAGGATGATTGGGGGGGGGGGGGGGAAAAAAAATAGGAATTTATAAAAACCAAAAAAATCAAACCCACAAAACAAAAAAAAAACAAAAAAAAAAAAAAAAAAAAAAAAAATTTTTTAAAATTTAATTTTTTTATAAAAAAAAAAAAAAAATAACAAATAATTAAATATAAAAAAATAATTTTAATAAAAAAAAAAAAAAAAAAAAAAAAAAAATAAAAAAAAAAAAAAACATAGACCTCCAGAAATGATTATCCCAAAAGACTGGCCAATATACCACAAAGTCAGGCTATTTTTTTTCTTGGAAGATAGAGGATATTGGGAACCTGAAGACTTCCCCGAAAATAAAATATTTCCTCTGGAAAGCTACAAATCGGGCTCTGGTGGTGGGAACAAATCCTTGAAGGAGGCAGAATTGAAGTCAAGGATGAAGAAGATCTCGCCAGCACGGTTAAAGTATGGGAAGTAGTACCAGCGATGTTTAAGTCTAACGGGACCCAAATCTCCTCGGTCTCGGCTCTATTCAAGACCTCAAGGGGATGCTCAACCTTCCTCCCATAGGAGTTGGTACCGTACCCCTATACCCATGGATCCTGTGGAATTTATGGAAAGTGAAGAATCTTAGAGTCTTTGAAGACCGAAATATCACGGAGGAGGCCATCGTTCTCAAAGCGATAAAGGAAGCAAAAGAATGGCAGGATGCAAACGCAAAACGGAGGAGAAGAATGGAAAGGACACAACCTACAGCACCTACAGAGGTAAACCCACTAGAAAGAAACTTTGAGAAATGTTTCTGGGATGGAGCCTGGCAGAGTGAAAACTCCCTAGGTGGCTGTGGATGGATCATAAAAACTGCAGAGAATGAGGAAATCCTAAGGGATTCGTCTTCAAGGACCTTTGTGCCCTCTGCACGGCGGAAGCTTTAGCAGCACAAGAAGCACTACAGACAGCTCTTGCAGCAGGGATTTCAAGCTTGGCGTGCTACTCAGACTGTCTGGAGCTGGTAAGACTCCTAGAATCTGAAGTGTACACTACAGAAATCCATGGTATATTAGAAGATCTGAGAGTTTTAAAGCTGCAGTTCCAGTATATCTCTTTTAAGCATATTCCTCGTGTGGAAAATGTTGAAGCAGACTCTCTAGCAAAGACAGCTTTGGCTGATCTACTTAATGTATCCCTGAGGGGAATGTAAGTCTCTTTTAATGAAACGTGTTTACCAAAAAAAAAACTTCTTTCACGTATCAATTATCAAATATACTAAACCGACTTAAACCATACCAGTTTGCAGCTTCAAGCTTGGTTTGATCTCTTCAATGTCTTCTCCAGCTATTGCTGTCCTTAAGTCGACATAAGGAACTCAACTGTCGTTTTTGTTCTTTTTTTATTTTCTTTTGTGTCGAAGATAAGATCCTACAATTCAATTATGTTTTGGTTTGAAGCTTTGTATAAATCATACATTATCTATAAAGCTCCTTAAGCCTTAGCAAAGCTTCTCATCTTATCACAAACAACATCAATGGATTCAAGAAAATGATCAACGATCCTTGGTAGATACCGGAAAACAGCAGTATTGTCAACAAAAATGTCTTGTAGATGAGATTAATCTGAGTCTACTGGAATCTAACTCATAGCCTGAAACAAGGAAAATATGAAACTTGAGCTTTTTAGTCTCCTTCTTCCTCCTCTGATGAAAGCAAAAAAAGTGCTTTAACATTTCTTCCACTTTAAGAGAAAAGACGAATATACAAAACCAATGCAAAGAAGCTGTAATGGGTACCTTGGAAAGTTTATAAATCAACAGAAGAAGGAAGCAAAACTCCAAGAGTTTAATGAAATGATTTGCATTCAAAAGATCTTAATGGACAGACAAAGATACACAGTACTATGAATGAAATTCGTGTTTTTGAACTACAACTAGTTTACTAGAGCTATGGGAACAAAGAAAGAATCATTCAATGGTACACATACAACAAAAGATGCTTCTTCTGATTAAGCCAAAGGCTCTGACTTGGGTTTCGATTTCAACCGATGCGTGTTTCACGTAGCAAACAAAGAAGGATTTGCTGTCGCGGTACTCACTTGCACCTCCAGCATTTCCAAGCGACGTTCCAAAAGATCCAACTTCTCATTCAAAGAAGCCAACTTGCTCTTTGTAGTCGATTCTGAAAACACACACACACATAAGGAACTTACAACAACTCACAGACATCAATGACTTTAATCAATCAATTTAGCTCAAAAGAGAAACTTTCATCAACACAAAACATTGTCTAAAAGACTAAAACCAGCTGAAATTGGAGCTAAGAAGACCAAAGAGATAATCATTACAAAACATCTCTCTCAGGCCATGGATCTAAGAACATGAAAGTCAAATGCAAATGAAATCTGATAATTTTTAACACACAAAGTTGAAATTTTTCAAAACCCACCACTAAAATCAATCTCCCAATCATCAAAAACCCTTCTTTGAACAAAACCCTAAAAAAAAGTTTCTAAATTTAGCATAGACGAAATTGACTAAACGAGAGGTTTTTACCAAATTGGACAAGGAATTCGAAGAGACGACGAACATTAAGAGAGATATGTGAAATGAATTCTCGATTCTCCCAATCTGCTTGAACAGCGATTCCTACGTTTACTGCGTTTGTGATCCCTCCTGCTTTCGCCATTATTAACACACAGATTTCAGATTCTTATAGCTTTTAAAAATTTGCCCTTTTTCGATTCAATCCAGATATTAAAAATGATTGAGCAATCGATTAGAAACCGAAGCGTCTTTCTCCGAAAAAAGATTCTGAATTTTTATCTTCCTTTTTCTCGCAGGTTTGTTGCTTTTAAGGTGGTGTGTGATTGATTGTTGAAGAAGAAGAAGTAGATTAGAAGAAACGGGTCTTTAACGAAAGAAAGAGAAAATATAGGGGCTAAATTGTAATATGTGATGAGATTTTTCATATGTATAGTTTTTGTAGATTGCGTAGTTAGTGTCCAATCTTTTTCGTTTCTATTCAAGTGTCACTATCAAATGATCATTTGTATATTTTTGAAATTCTTAGTTATTTATTTGTAACGTATATACTGTTACAACCAATCTTAATCTTTGAATATAAGATAAGTGAACTATTATTTCGTATGCTCATTGGTTGTAAACTTTGTAATAGTATATATATGTAACTGATATGAATTATTCTATGTAGTTAATACACTTATTACCGTTCGTTCTTCACATCCACGTTTTTTCAAGAATAATTATAATTTTTAGTTGTGACGTTTATCAATGAGATGTAGCTCATTACCGATACTAATACTAATAAGACTGTTAGTTTTTAAGTAAGAACATAAAATTGATCCTGTAATTTAGTTTTCAAACAACTTATCTAAAGGAGATTTAAATTTGGTTGAAAAGGTTGAGCCCTGATTTAAATGTATTCTTCTCTTTTCAACCAAATCCGAAACAAAAGCACCAACAAATAGAAACTGAAATCAAACCAATAGTCAAATAAAACACCCTACTTAATTATATCTTATACTATATTTTTATTTATGTATTAATTATATACTTAGAACCAAATGAGAGAGATACAAAGAATAGTATTCGACAAGCTGCTCCATTGCTTTCCCTTGAGACAATATGTATATCGTACAAAAATCAAACGTTTGGTTTGCTCTTTGACATGACTAGAGTCGCACTTTCTCCTGCATGAAACCAAATTGAATCTTTTAAATCGAGCTATGTCTATCTATATATGTGCGTGTATTTTAAGGGTTTTGAGATAGTATCAAGAACGAACAAGTTGTTATATCTTTTATGATCTTAGCTCTTTGATGGAGTCTCATAATGGGACTGATCAGGCTGGCTTAGCTGCAGCCTAACTTGTGCATGGGATTCATCGGTTGCATTATCTAGCTCATGATGTCTCAATCTATTTGTCCTTGACGGTGCATAAGCCTGCAAGACCATTACCACAGTACTCCTTTTTGTAACTCTCTATAATTTGTCTAGTATCAACTAGGAGACTTTTGATTCAATGCATGTATTAGTTGTAACTTAAAGTAATGAAGTTTGTGTTTCTATTTTACCTTCTTGTATAGTTCGATGTTTTCTTGATGAATCCTTTGTACGTTTCTCGATAATTCGAGGTTTTCATGATGATCAAGATTTCTCTGCAAAAGATGAACCAATTATAAGAACCTGAAAACAAGAAATGAGAACATTATATTGATTATGCGTTTACATGTGTAACTATATTTTGTTTACCTTTAAAGTTCAAATACAACATCTTTAGTTTTTTTTTTTTTTTAACAAAAAAAAACATCTTTAGTTTTAATCACAAAATATTTTTAGTAAATTGTAAACACAAACAAATACCCAAAGAGAAATACAAAATACCTTTGCATATCACATTTGCGTTTACAATTTGCAAAGAAATGATGATAAAAAGAAAAACTTAAATATCGTGTTTGTTTATCATGTAATCACAAACAAACAACATTTGAGTTGACTGTTCAAAATCGTAATGGATATATATATCATATAGTGATCACCTTTCTAGTGAGTTCTTTGATTTCATTGGTCAAAATTTGTGCCTGCAAGGTTCGAAAAATATTGATTAGTTTGATTTTCATTGCTGTGATAAAACTTTAAACGTCATTCTTTAATTAAGGCAAAGGAGCTAGCTAGAGTATTCATATATGTATAAATAGAAAGAAAAATATTACCTTTTTCATACGAATTCCACGTAAACTCATTTCAAGTTGGCTCTCTAGATTGTGTAACTCCTTAACGCTCAAACCATTTAATTGCTCTCCCGTTAGCTGACTGTTTCATCACAATTTACAAAACATTATTGCGGTTAATTCATACACATATATTTTATTTTTTGTTAATGATTTCATACACATATTTTTGCTGCTATTAGTTAAATCTTTACACCAAAGACACACATAAACATGTCTATATACATTATACATATGCATATATATCTTAAAAAAATTATTAGGGACATAATATCCATTTTATTAACCAGATATGTTGGAGCTTTTATATGAAAATTTAGCTAGGTCAATACATGATAAGTGAGAAGAGATTAGCACTAACTAATACTATATAAGAGACATGAGTTAATCTACTCATTAATTAATTACCAATTAGTTTGTCCAACTCAAAAACTTACCGATGATTTTCTTGCAGTGAGTGCAGTTCTTGCCTTAAAGTTTCGGCCTCCCTCTGCCAAAACTGCAACACCCAACACGAGTTAACTCATTAACTCTCAAACTCAAGTGTGGTCATACAAACTTGACTAAGATCTTAATTACTACTGCGAGCTGAACTCTTTTTGGCATCATTCGCAGTGAGAGAAGAGAGCATACGCAGTGAAGTAGTTTCCTTCTCCTCTTATACATGTGTTGTGTTATTTCTATTAAACGTACCTTAACTTCTGATGTGGGGTTCAATAGTTGTTGCTGCTCCAACTTTGTTTCATTGAATCGTTCAATAGCCGATTCCACACTGTTCATTTCAAAAGATTTTTCAACTTATAGTTACTCCATTAATTGTGTTTGTTTCCATTTACCAACATAATATTTCTCTTTCCATCCCTAATGAAAGACATAACAAAATCCTTCACTTCCTTGAGAAATTTTCACAATCTTCATAATTACTATAAAAAAAATATAAGATTGTTATCACATAAGAAAAAAAATGATAGAGGTCAGCATATATCATTCATAAATGGTATTCATGATGATTTAAGAATCATATATATCAAACAATATGGTTTACTTGACATAAGAGAAAATTTTACATACATGGGAAAATCATGATTTTACATATCATATCCAAATGTATATATGGTGCCCATCTTGTAAACTCCCTTTTATCACTCTGTTAGTTTTCCAACGTTGCACTTGTTTTAGCTTTTAGTTACTAAGCCATCTCCTCTACTCCTCAAACGTTGAGACCGTAATGTTAAGATCTAGAGATTAAATGAGGATGGAGAGAAACCTGGAGCTGGCAAAGTCATAGAGCTTGTCGGTATTGGAGAAAATGATGAGACCAACCTCGGCATCGCAGAGAATAGAGAGTTCTTTAGCTTTCTTGATGAGACCCTTTCTTTTTTTTTTTTTTTTTGATAAAATGTAAATTATATTACCATTTGGAACAATGAGTTTGATTACAGGAGCTTTAGCTGGTAGCTTATTTGATACAAAAAAATTAAAACATCAAATAGAGCTTCACATTAGGAATTGCAGTCTAGAGTTTACTTAACTAAGAATGGGCGAACCAGATGGATAAGAGCCTCTGCCAGCTCTTACGGTATCTCCTAGCCAGTAGCAAATCACGGACTGATCGATCCAGTTGCCTAGATATAACAGTTGGAGTGGTAAAAGTGCTGTTAAAGTATCTGGTATTGCGTTCCCGCCACAGTAGATAAACAGTTGCGTGGCACACAATTTGCTTTAGTTTGGTAGGGTAGTTCGATGATGCAGAAGACAGCCAGGTGATCATAGAGCTCCAGTTTTGGAAAATGAACCTGGAGTGGCCAAGCCGCCTGAGTGATTCCTCCCATACTTGTTCAGAGTATTCAGCTGGAGGAACAAATGGTCACGAAGTTTCGGTTTCTTGCTTGCACAGACAGCACAAGGGCGAAATGTTCATGCCCCAAGCGGCTAGTCTTGCTCTCACTGGAGGCGGTCCAAGTTTGCTGTCCAAAATGTGAAGGCAAACTTAGGAACAGCCCCTTTGAACCACACTGCTTTAGCCCAGCTAACCTTTTGAGCTGCGGGCCTGATGTGCTCCCAAGTCTGCTTTGAGGAAAACTTAGTAGCATGGTTAGGGGGGATTCCCCACTTGTATCCGTCTGGTCCTCTTGAGTGATCCGGAATTGGGGTGTTTAGCAATGTGAGGCGTAGTTGCTGAAAGACTTGTCTTCTAGATCGCTGAGCAGGTAGCCTCCAGCGCGATGAGGTCACTGCCTGAGCCACAGTCACTGTAGCAGGTACCCCCCAGTGTCTAGGTCCTTCGAGCCCAACGAACTCAATTAATGGCCCGTGGGAAGTCCAGCTGTCATACCAGAAACTAGCATTTTGTCCATCCCCTATTTCACATCTAGTAAGGTCCTTGGCAATAGGCCTTAGAGACATAATAAACTTCCATATCCAAGAGGAATTGCTCTGAACCTGAACCTCCCACACGTTTGATCGCTTGAACCTGTGTTCCTTATTCCAAGCCACCCACAAAGATCCACTATCAGAGATTAGTAACCATAGCAGTCTTAGGTTTATTACCTTGTTCTAGATCACGAAATCCCTTAATCCCAACCCTCCTTCAGACTTAGGTAGACAAATATCTCTCCAGGAGACTTTTGATGCAGCTTTTTTCTCCAAGTCTCCAGCCCACAGGAATCTGGTGCATAGTTTCTGGATTTCCTTGAGGCACCCTTTAGGGAGTGCAAAGGCAGATTGCCAGAAATTAACCAAGCTGTATATAACCGAGGATATAAGTTGTAGTCTTCCAGCAAGGGAGAGACTCTTAACAGTCCAATGGTTAAGCCGTTTAGTGACCTTGTCAATAAGCGGGGAGTAATCTGCTCTCCTAAGTTTCCTGTGCAAGAGAGGAAGTCCCAGATATCGTATTGGCATAGCCCCATACCGAAAACCAAATCCCGCAATGATTTCAGTTTCCTGAGAGTTAGAGCCCGCTTGGAATAAAGATGTTTTATCTCTATTCATTGCAAGCCCTGACAGGTTATGAAAAACAAGGAGAGCCTCTGAGATACCTTGTAATGAAGCTGTAGACCCATCAAAAAATATCATGATGTCATCAGCGAAAGCTAGATGAGTAATCTCCGGATTGAGCCCAAGAGGGTGAAAGCCAATGGATCCATTTCTGAATCTTGTTTTCAGGATCTCAGTGAATACCTCCATAGCCATAACAAATAGGAATGGGGAGAGCGGAGCCCCTAGTCGAAGTCCTTTTTCCCCTTGAAGAAACGACTAGGTCTCCATTCACGATGATAGAGAATGTCGGGTAGTGATGCATTGTCTGACCCAATTGGTACCGACTGGTGGGAAGTCTGCAGACCCGAGTCCTAGACGCATACATTCCCAGTTAATAGAGTCAAATGCCTTTCTCAAATCAACTTGCAATAGTCATCTGGAGGTTATATGCTTCTGATTAAATCCTTGCACAAGTTCGAAGAGCCAACAAAATATTCTCTACCAGCCTACCTTTGACAAAAGACTGGGAGTTTGAAATCATTTCGGCAAGAGAGATTCTAGGCAGAGGCCAGGATCTTGAAGACGACTTTGTAAACTGATATTATGAATTGGTCAAAAGTCGGTTAATTTCTCAGCTCCAGTTTTCTTTGGCACTAGAGTGAGAGAAGTACAGTTCCATTGTTTTAGTATCTTGCCCGATGTGAAGAATTCTAACACAGCAATGAAGTCATGCCCTACAATGTCCCAAGCCTTCCGAAAAAACTCACCAGTGTAGCCATCGAGGTCCGGTGACTTATTTGCGAGGAGGGCAAACACTCTCTCTTGATTTCCTTAGGTGTGACCGTATATTGCGGTCTCTGTTTGGTAGAGTCGTTGCACTTATATGGAGTGTAGTCTCGATCAGCTCCTTTTCAGGCGCAGATAAAGGAACAACCTCCCCTCCAAGCAGATCTGCATAGTAGTCAACACAGTGGGATTGGATATCATTTAAGAGATCGATTCTCTCACCGTTGGAGTCCAAGAGGTAGTGAATCTGGTTACTTGCTCTTCTGGCTGCCATAGTTCTATGAAAGAAAGCAGAGTTACAGTCCCCGTTCTCTAACCAGTGAACTCTTGCTCTTTGTAATAGAAACCGTTCCTCAGCCTCAGCGAGATTCAGCCAAACTCTATGCGCATTCTTCTCAGCTTCAGCCCGTTGGACTGTAGGATTTACAAGGAGATCGTTTTGGGAAGAGATCAAGCTTTCATGGGCATCCTTTACTCTCTGTTCTATACCTGAAAAATGCTCTCTGTTTAAATCCCTTAGGACTCCTTTGAGTGATTTCAGCTTTTTTGATAAGGTAAACATGCACGATCCAGCAATGTTAAAACTCGCGAAGTAAGAAACCCTTGGGAGAAGGTCTTCATGCCGGAGAAGGAAGTGGGAAATCATAAATGGTTTCTTGGTCCGAGTTCCTTCACTTATCACAATGCTTGAAGGACAGTGATCAGAAGGTCCCAGATCACCAAAGTGACTATACGAGTAAGGAAACTGCATTAGCCAATGGTCATTGATGAGTACCCTATCGAGTTTCTTAGCAATAGGATTTAGTTCTTGGTTATTCCACCAGGTATAAACCTTGCCTCTGGATGTGATATCAAAGAGGCCTGATTGAGTGACACAATTCCTGAATTGGACCATCCCTTGAGTGATTCTGGTGCCTGCTGTAGACTGCTCAGAAGGATTCAACACCTGATTAAAATCTCCTAAAACAGACCAAGGTAGAGAGGAGACTGCCGGGTCTTGAGAAATTGTTGAAAGTTCATCCCAAAGTTGCTCTCTCCCTGTTTTGCAGTTGACTGCGTAAACAAACGATATGGCCATCTCAACCCTTGAATGGGGCATTGTTAAAATGCATGTGATCATTTGACTAGACTTGGAGTGTATAGTTAGCTTGACCGAAGGATCCCATATCACCCAGATTCTTCCTAGTTCAGCAAACTCATAATTTGTTGCAGAATTCCATCCTTGAAAAGAAGATTCTATGTATTTTTGAGACTTGTGAACTCTCACCTTAGTCTCGATCAAACTACCAAAAAGAGGCTTATTTAGCCTGAACCATTTTCTAAAGCTCCTGCGCCTGACTCTATTATTAAAGCCGCGTATGTTCCAACAAAAAACGTCCACCATATTTACTTACTTGTGGTAAAACTCCGGGCCCCGCCCCAAGGAGTTGTGCTTTTTCAGTTTTAATTTCTGCTTCTTATTCAGAACCGAAGTAAATCCAGAATCATCTTCCTTATTAGTATTCTCTGCTGCAGAACATTCAGGGGATGTGTTTTGGCGGTTTGATTCCGAGGAGGACTCAGAAGAAGAGTCGGAGTCTGACCCTTTCTTCTTTTGGAGAAGGTGACTTGCCTACTCGTCGAATCATCGATCCTCTGGATCACAATCTTTCCTCTCCCCATCAATTTTAATCCTATTTTGATCTTCCTCTTGATCAATTGGTAATCTTACGTTCTAGGGTTTTTCTAGATCTTCGCGAGACCAAAGGAAGATGAAGAAGAACGAATCAGGAGAAAGAGAAGGAAAAAGCAAAAAAAATAAAGAGGAAGCAAGAGTCAACAATCTATTGGAGGAATAAACAAAGGAATAAAATGTATCTGATGAGTCGTTGTTTTGGTTGCTATAACTTGAGGGCTATTTAGTAATGTATCATGTTTATACCCTAACTTATGTTGTAACTTGTAAGTTGTAACACATGAGATGGAAGAAAATCCCTTATAAAGTTCTTACAGATTAAACAAATTTACCTAGCTTATATATACATACTTGTTTCGTGTATTGCGCAAACTAAAATATATCTATTGATTTGTATAGATAAAAAAAAAAAAAATTCTTTCTTAAAAGAGATTGATTCAAAGCTGAAACTAAGATCTTATATATGCTTTAACAAAAAAAACGAAAACTTTATTGGATATCTCTAGGTTTTTTTTATCCAAAAGGTTATTAGACTAAAAACCATAATCTTCATAAACCAAAATAAGAGCAGGATTAAATTCTTTCGTTGTCACCAAAACTCGGACTTGGCACCTTTGTCTTTTGGATACAGAGTGTTTCCAGTAAAGCTATATCAGTTCTTTTTGGTCAAACATAACTTTCATTTCAAGATAAATGTTTCAACCTCCACAAATTAAATACAACAAAAAATAATTAAAATTTCAAATTAGTTACAATTGTAATTTTATATTATTAAAAATAAAAAAGTTACAAAAAATAGTTATGGTATATTTATTTTTAGTAATAAACAACAATATAATTAGATTATTTAATTAAAAACATAAATAAAATAATATAAGAATATGGTGTGACACTGTTCATAAAACACTAAAATAATAATTTGGTGTGGTATTTGCCGTTCGGTTGGAGCAAGAAACGCACCATATTTGATGTTTTGGCGTCTCATTGGAGAAGCTCTGAGAATGCTAATTTGGAGATGTTTTTGCATGCTCTTAGTGTTTTTTATGGGGTTTAAATGTAAAAGTTTAATATCAATTTTATGATTATGTTTACCAAACACATAGATACAACAAAAAAATCTCAGAAAAACCGAAATCTACAATTTAAATAGAATAAGAAAAAGGCTATAAAATCGGCCAAAAAATTGATGAAAAAGTGATTTTGATAGTCAAATGCATGTAATATTGTAACGGGCGAGCAAAATCCAAAACTTCAAAACTTCAAAAAATAATTAAACTTCAAAATCCACCTACAACTTCACCAAAACATTCACTCCTTCTCAGCATAGATTTTAAATACTTGATCCATTTCTTTATTACAAATTTATTTTGCTAAGAAAAGTATAAATAAAATCTTTTTTTTTCTTCCCAACCAACATATATATATATATTTAGTCTTACAAAGAACTCTTTTAAAAACAGTATGCATCAAAATCACGAATGAATTTACAATGTTTGGGAGGAGATCACAATTTTAGATCAAAAATATTTATTTTTTAGAAGTGTTATACTTTCGTTCATAGTGATGTGAAGTCGCGAGATATGATCAAAATTTTTATGAAAAAACGAAAGAGAATAAGTACGAGAAATTTACTGAAGCGAATACAATTTTGTCTTAGGGTTTCTTTTTATTAAACTGATGATTAGTTACACCCTAAAACTCTTTTATATACACTCCAAAACCGACACATAGTCAAGTCAAATATGATAATTTTTAATCATATATGCGAAATGTATATCACTTCCAATAGTTAATATTTTTATTTGCTTCAAACTTTTTGAAACCAGTGTTTCAGGTAATTTCTCTTCAGCTTTTTATTACCTCAGTAAAGCTTTTGAACCTTGAAGAGTTTAGATGGGACCCAAAGGGACAGCATGGTGACCACGTGGGTTTGTTTCCACCAATCAGATCTCGATATTCCAACAGACATCAGATTTTTTTATTCTTTATGTTGTTTATTATCCTTAAAATGAAACTAGAAAATTAAAAACAAAATCAACTTGCCAGATGTCAACGATCAGCCGTCAGTGTACCATTTTGATCCGTCCAAAATAATTAGATACTCCGATTTTGGTTTTTTACAAAACAAATAAATAATTGCTTTTACTTTTAGTAAACATATTTGGAGTTGGTCGGAATCGTTTATGATCACAACGATAATAAAATGATTAAGAATATATTGTCTCAAAGTTTTTTTTAAGGAAAAGCTTATCAATGTTGACCAATCAAATGGGCGAGAAAACAAAACAAAATACAAAAGAGTTTTAATAAAATCACTACAATGAAAACATTCGACAAAAACGAAAGTATGCCATCATATTTTGTCACTATGTTTCTACTGTGTTTAATAATTTCGTAATTTATTACGTTTTCTCTGTACTACTTAAAAACCTTACTCTTTTTTTTTTGTGTGGTAAAACCTTACATTTTATGTTATCTAGACTTATATATTTTGTTTCTTTTCTGAAAACATACCAATTTCAATAGAAATAATGACTACCAATATCACCAATATATTAATCTACAAGAGATCATTACCGTGATTGATATTCAGTGTAAGAAAAAACTTATCAAATATAATTTCCTCGCCATGGAAGTGTTACATATTCGTCATAAAATAGTGCTACCAGAATACTATCGGATTATGCCTTTTAACCAAAAAAAATAAAAAATGCTCGTTTGGATATTCATCTTCTAAAACTAGCTCTCTTTTTTTTATTTTGTTAATTTTTCATTTTTCCCTAAATACAACATGATATTTACTTAAGTAGTTCAGAAGCGCATTAACATGATCTTAATTAATCATTGATATTTAGAACAATATAGATTTATGAATTTCACGTGAAAGTACTGCAATTGATAGTGATTACTGATTAGTGACACTGATTACAACCTCATTTACATCATTATCCCATTTGATGCTTTTTAAATCCAATACTCAGTACAATTAAAATTACATGTTATTTTCTAAGGTTTTATCGGGTTACTTAATTGAAGCTTGAAATTCGAGTCCTTGGAACTTGAACACTGGTTGCAATCGTACTATATGTTCCAAGGTTGTTGGCCATGAGTTCAGATTCATTTGAATTCATTAACAGTAAACGAAAATATCACATTTCCTAATATATAAGTTAAGAAGAAGATTACATATGCTTATTTTTTTAATGAATTTTATCAACATATGAAAAAATATGAAAAAATAAATTGACAATATATATAAGCAAAATATAAGTAAAATATAAAATATGGTTCAATTTGCTTTCGTATATGTGTTTTACAAAATAATAAATAACTATTCATTATTACTTAAAAAAATATGTTAATGAAATCGATTTGAATAATTATAACAAAACAAAACAATGGATACAAAATTTCAAACATATGTGTGCAATGGCGGAGAATCGTGTCTCTGGACACACTCCATCAAATCAAACTCTTTTTGATTTCATGCTTAACAATGCAATAAACCAAAGAATCTGATATCAAGATCCTCCGAAAAATCATGTCTTTTGTAGTTACAAGGTTTGTCGTATAATGGCAAATAGAACGAGCTCAGTGATTGTATCTTCTTGCTTGCACAAAACAAACCATTTAAGGCTTTTCACATCTTTATTAATTTGCAATGTTTTGAATATCGGACTGAACACTGATTTATTATTGTCATTGCATAGTTGGTCAGACCGGTCCAACCAATCCAACCAGTTAAATCTAGATTAAATATTTTCTGATTTTTCTTTAATTATATATATATTAAGTATCCATTTGAATCGATTGGACCAGTCCGACCAACCATCATGTACAATTCAACATCCTATAATTAACAAAATGTAAGTTGGGAACTTGGGATGTGTGAGATAGAGTTGTGTTTGTATAAGCTCAAGTTATTAAATAATTGAGACACTCTTTTATTAGACTCATGGGCCGGCCAAAGGTCCATTAAAAGAATATATGGTGTTGTGTTGAGGTGTGACAATATATTTGTTTGAAAAATATATTTTAAAAAATTTATGTCTCTTAAATCTTAGCTGATAAAAGTTAATTTATTGGAGATAAAAGAAAGAAAATAAATTTTAAAAATTTATATGTAACTAATTATTTTGTTTGAAACGGTCCATTCAGTTTTATTTCTTATGCACACATGTCGTTAACATAAATTTAAAATGAAATGTAACGACTAAACAAACTCTTATCAATTTTCAAATAAGCAGATTTGAATTATTAGGTTGAATTAACAAAAACAAAAAGTAAAACAGATGAGAAAAACAAAATTTAAGAGTTAAAGAAAATGGAGAAAAAAAGAAACCACATGTTATAATTTTTTTTGTTTTTTGGGTGCAAACCACATGTTATCATTTATGTGGAGAATCTACAAGTGTAGACAGAAACAATTTTGTAAAGAGCAAAAGGGACAAAGCAAGCCTTATGAATCCTCAGTAATTAATTATGTCCACGTGACTAATCTTTGTTCTTGTTCTCATTCACTTTTATTATATCAGTTGTTACGTTTTTTATTTGAGTGAAATTAGTAGAACATAAGCTAACTAAAACAACAATAGACGAATCGACATAATTTATTCGTTTGTTCACCACAAACATGATGTCTTACTAGTTGTCGTCATGCTGACGTACTATCTCAAAAGTCAAAACTATATTTTTGTCCGAATTTTATAATTACTAGATAACTTAGGGAATTAACCGCGCTACGCGCGATTTGTTTTTGGTGAAAATCTTACATATTCGGTGAAAAGAGTAGTTATGTAAATTTATCTTATTTTCAAAAATATCCGCTTTTCATATATTAATGTTTAAATATAAAAGTAATCAGATAAAATAAGAGAATGTAGAAGGGCTTAATTGGCTATTTCACATAAAAGTGTCTCATACTCTTGTTTAAATTTCTATAAACACCTTGCACATAAAAACTATATGTTACTTTAACTGGGTTGTTAATTTCTGTTTTAAATTCGTAAACACTTTTAAGTTTTATCTAGCAATTGTTGTGTTAAGATGTTTAGAGAAATCGATAAATGAGAGCCATACTTGGGAGGTAATAAAATCGAAAATCCTCAAGCTGAATCTCCTATACATTTGAACATAAAGATAATACAAAATACTATTGTTCTTAAAAGACTCTAAACAATTTAACCTAAAGAAACAGGTGTTGAAAGATAATCTTTCAAAAGAACCCGAAGTGGGTATTATCACAAGTTTCATCTAATGAGTTATTGATCACTTATAAGAGTCTAGCAGCAAAAAATGCGTAGTGAGATTGCCACCAGAAAAAGGAAAAAAAAATAAAGTAGAACATAAAAAGAGAAAACGCAAAAGCTTGATTGAACAGGATGAGACAAAAATGATAACGACATATATACAGACAGACAGCCCCACCTGTAGTCTGAGAGATTGCTACTTTGACGACTTTCCCATATTAATCAACATATTCTCTATGCTGAAAAAGCTTCATACATAAAAAACCCCATATTAACGACATGGAAAAGTTGATTACTTTTCACAACAATATTTGAGTGCCAAGAAGAAGATAAATGTGATTAAGCAGATGACTGCATACATTTTCATCTGTCGTAACAAAAGCCAAGCTCATAAGGTAAACCAAATTTCTCTGGATGACTCTCACAGCAGTGACAAAATAAATAAATGAACATATAATAAGCTAAGACTGGCAGTAGTCAGTTTTAAGAACAACAACTATAAGAAAGGTTGCATTCTGAAGATACTTATTGACAATGTAGATCAACCAAGATGAGTCAGTTTTAAACAAATCTAAGACTACAAATCATGGTCCTTATCCAGCAGAACACAGTTTTACAGAGGAATTATGTATATATCTACACCACATAAAGAATTAACAGAAACTCAGATTCATCTAATGACTCTTTGATGCTTAAACTTAAAACAATAAGCGGAGAATAAAGAGATTGTAGTCAAATTTTAGTCTCCATCTCTCTGAACTCTCTACTTTGTTCTCTTTCTATCCTTCTGGCATACAACTTATAAAACCACCCAAATACACAAGATAACGTGAAGATAGCTCTTTTCTACATGTAGATAGTTGTAGATTAGGTGAACATGGTAAAATGAATTCATAAAATTTGTTGTTTCAAGCGATTCATTTTTCATAAGTTGTGTTTTGAAATGAAAATATGACTATATAGATGGAAATTAAGAAACATAAAGTTGAGATACTTACATGGCGAATCATATGATCTGAAAGATTGGCTTCCCTTCATAGCATAACTGAATGCTAATAGTTACTATTCGGCTTTTCATAGCTGGTGTTGGAGTACTTCTTGGTGTCCCTTACGCCATAGTATGTCTATGGCTCTCCCTTTCTTCTCACACCTGAAAGTTAAGAATATATTTCTAAGACAGCGCACTACAAACTAAATAAAGAGATAGAGTTCGCATATGTTGAAGATATGGCCAAATTTCATAAATTCAATGCCACTTGCTGAGAAAATGACTTGCCAATTGCTGTCTCATTTCCAGTGGACCTAGTATTGTGGTGTTGATCCTCACACGTGGTCAACGGCTATAAAAGGTCCATGGCCTTGCTGATACACATCATTTTTATCCTTTCTTCTTCCCAGTTTTTTGCTTTTTGTAGCTTTCGTCATGTCAATGAGGCAAGTGGATATTTTTTTTGCTTTATATGTGCACAATATTTTATGTTAACATACATGGAGAAGAGTAGTAAATTCAGTGTGAAGTAAGACATCTGAACAATCTATTTTATTATGAGCTAGCAGTATTATTTGGCGAAATAAGATAGTCAATCATCATTAGAACACAAACGCCACATTAAGCTATGAAATCTTACACTGTTATAAAAAACCCTACAGAAGCCACTATTATGAAATTTAAAGCACATTGTTACCATCTGCAGCTGAACAGAAGAGTGCATAAACGATACTTCTTCTACAATATTTGAAAAGCCGCAACCGCTTGATTGGGTTGTTGTTCATTACGAACTCGTTTATGTTCCAAAATCTGTCTACACAATGTACTGCATACAACATCAAATCGATCTTAGTATATCAGGAGAGGACCACATATAAATCCGAATAGCCAATTTGGATATGAAGACGAAAAAATAGAGATGGAGAAGTTAGAGGATATAGATCAACAAAAAAATGCATGATTACTTAAGCAGGGATATGAAGATATTCATAAGTTAAAATTGGTGGGTTTTATAGAGGTTTAATCACTTACTCTTGATCGTTGGTTTTTCTTTACCCATGTTTCACATTGTACGACGTAGCCAGCGTTTGGGAAGATGACCACGAGATCTATGGTGGTCTCAGGCGTCAGAGAGACGAGAAACTCTGCACAATATGATTTCTATAGATGATCGAACCTAATTATGCTGAAGAAAGGCAAAGTAGACGTTTTATTTGTTAGATTTGAGACGATCCTTAAGAGTAAGTGATTAAATGGACGGAAGGAAGAACGATTCATCTTTCTTCAAGTTATGAGGTTACCCTAATAGAGAATTCGAAGCGTTAGATCTCGGGAGACGATGTAAGCTGTATTGAGTTTTGCATATGCCACGTGGCATAAAGTAGGAATATGGAAGATAGTTTCTAGAATATGCCGATGTAGCACGTTATTAGAAAATATTGTTTTGCTGAGTTGAACACTTTCAGAAGCCTCAAACTATTTCTTTTATTTAGTAGAGATACTGATAACATTTTATAAAACCAATAATAAAAACACTGGATCTTGTTGTAGCTCAAAATCAATTAGGATTTTTTTGGTTTTCTTTTTTTACTGCAAGAAGAGTTTGAGAATATTAGACATATATAATCATATACATAACAAAGGTTAACAATGAGAAAACAGAAGCTCAGAGCATCATTATTGCTAGAACCCCATTAGGGGTTCTTACACTGTTCACCAATCACATTCTTACATTTATCTCTTTCAACCAATCACATTTTTTCATTTTCTCTTTCTTCCACCTCCACCCACTACTTTATCTCTTTCCACCAATCATATTCTTTCATTTTAAGAAACTCTCTCTCCTAAGTTTCTTATTTAAGAAATTTAAGAAACTCATCTTCACTCATCTCCTCTTTTTACTCAACTTTTAATAATTTTATATTTCCATTCATCTCCTCTTTTTACTATAAAAACACTCTCTCTTATCTTTCTACTCAATTTTTTTTTATTTTATATTCTAAGAAACCCACTAAAAACCTCTAAGAACCCCCCCCCCAATAATGATGCTCTCATAAGCTTAAAGCTTCGAGATCTTGCGACTAGCCGCATGATTTACTTTTGTAATTTTTTATTTTACGTGAACATCTACTAGATTAGATGAACCTCTATTTTCATATATATATATATGCTGAAAATTAGGATGAACTTTAAACTAACACTTAAAAGCTTAGATTAAAATCACATAAGTAACAATCAAAACGCGTTTTTATCTACTTTGAAAAAAGTTTCTTTATAATTTGTTTATTTTAAAAAAAATTAGTTGAATGAGTTGAATCACTTTTTCAACATTTTTTCAAATGGTGAAAACTGAGATGAATGTTTTTTTCAACCTACTTTTCTTCATCTAAGTAACAATTTGTACCCTCTAATTTACTTTTAATAAAACGGAAAAAAAGTATTACATGTTTCTAGTATGTTTTCCCAAATTATGATTTGTGAAAGTTAAGGAAAAAAAAAAGAAGAAATGAAAACCCAGTTTTAATAGGCTTAAATTATGTCAAAATATATATTGAATCGTTCATAGAGCCATCAGCCCCATGAGTATCAAAATCTTAGTTCAACAATATCAAACCAACTCTATAATATTAATATCAATATCATTAATTAGAAGAAAAAAAAAACTACATATGCGTTTCAACAACTTTAACCTTACCGTGCGTTGAAAACACACAAACTTACGGTTACGAGGAAGAAGAACTTAACCCAAATTTGACTTTTGCATATGAATATTAAATGTAAATTTGTTCTTTTCTCAAAAATGGAAAAATGAAAACTAAATAGACTCTCCACCATTCTAACTAACCTACTTTGAAAATTTTGTCTTGCACCAACGAAACCACGGAGATGTAACGCATTTTAGCGTCATTATTGTAGTAATATCTATATATATATATAATATATGTACCTTTCTCGCTTTTTATGTTTATCTTCATTCTTTTTATGAAGTACCTTTTATTGTGTAAACTATATCAACGAAACATATTATACTATCGCTATATGTATGCTAAACTAAACCTCTATTTTGCTTACAGCCACATAAGTATAGTTTTTTCGTTTGTTTGGGTTTTTTATTTAGTTATATATTTGTATCATTATGTGTATATAGTGGGTCGGCTTGATGCGCCATCATTTGTTTTATTTTATCTATGGTGGATGGCTTTAATCTCTTTATCATTGTTTTTTGCTGAAATTTTATTTTAAGTACTAATGTTAAAAAAAAAATAGTACTAATATAAGCACTTTTTCCAATGGTTTCGTAATTGTTATTCGCGCGTGTATAGGTGGTAACAAAAGCATCTCAGATCATTCTAATTGTATGTGTAAGAAAAATTATTGCACCTTTGGAACAAAAGCTATGGGGTACACTGTGGAAAATCAAAACTATACCAAAGATCAGACATTTTATGTGGCGAGCGCTTGCTGGAGCACTTGCGGTAGCTGATCGATTACAAACAAGAGGTATATATATGGAGCCCTTCTGTTTAGCGTGTGGACAAGAGCAGGAAAACATATGCCATGTCCTCTTTTATTGTGAAACAGCGAAACAAATGTGGACTACGACAAGGGTTCCGAGCCTGAAGAATGGATGGTCGAAGAACTCAGTCAGACTTAATTTACAACATATTGTAGCTGTGTGCGAAGATAAGTGCTTACCAGAAGAGATTCGAATACATATTCCTTGGATTATGTGGTTTGCGTGGAAAGCACGGAACACCTTGATCTTCGAAAGAACTTGGCTGGAACCTGCTAGTTTACTCAAGAAAGCACAAGAAGAAGCGGCACTGTGGTATGAGATCAACAGGAAAAAGGCAACGCATGATAGCCAGACGGGAGGAGAAAGTGGACGAGCACAAACCTGGACAAAACCACCACCGAATTTTATCAAGTGCAACATTGGAGTATCATGGGTTCATCCCAAGAGGAACAGTGGTACTGGATGGATAGCCCGTGATCAAAGTGGGAGAGTTTTATTTCATAGCCGTAGAGCATATACAAAGGCAGCTTCTCGGATGGAGGCGGAATTACTCAGTCTGCACTGGGCTGTAGAAAGCTTGAGTAATATGAAGCAGACTAAGGTAATTTTCGAAATTTCATCAAAAGAGGCTCTAGAAGCGGTTAAAAAACCACGAGACTGGCCGATGTTCCAACAGATTTTTTCTGAGATTCACAAGCGATTAAACAAGGTACGGTAATGGCATTTGGAGTTCGCAATAGAAACCTGCAACAAATGTGCCACCCAAATGGCGAGGAGCGTAACGAAAGAACACATATACCAATCGTATGTTGCGAGGGGAGGACCAAGTTGGCTCAAAGATCTGCTGGATTTGGACCCAACATAAATGAAAACAAGAAAGGAAGGAAACACGTAGTTGCAGAACAAGATGGAGCTCCAGCCTCCGCTGCCAAGTGATAAGAGCTATTGCTCTGTTTTTGTTTTCCTTTTCACATAGAAATTAAAGCTCTGTTTCTTTTAGTTATCCGATAAGTGTTGTAAGTTAGGTAGATCGGTATGTCTTACATACCCGATGGTAAACCTGTACTTATCTACTTCTCAAGACCCACATCTCAGAAGAGATTTATGTTAGAGAAAATTACTTATCGTGAAGAAAAAAAAATTATTCGCAATGAAAGTCAGAAAAAATTAAAATTCAGATTTTAGACTCACTAACCTCCCAAAATCACTTAAAGTTATCGAAAAGTAATTCAAAAGTAGTAGCGTTAGATCATCTTATTATTACCTAATCACCTTTGAACTTTTTTTTGTCAACATTATATTTCTATATATTCTATTTTGGGGTGAGGGGATATGTGGAGGTCAAATTAAGACCGTTATTCGGTATTATGTCATATTCTATTTTGTTTGGCCAATTTGATAACGTACGAACTAACCCATTAGATTAAATTATACAAAAATAACTCAAATATACTTATGAGTTAACCTTTTCTGAAAAAGTCATTGTACTCCTACTAATTTATAATTGTATTAAAACTGAATTCACTAACTAAGAATACTATTTAATCATGATTGATATACATATAAATACTAAAAATAGTAATTATGTGTGGCTAATAAAGCTATATCATATCGACATATTAGCGATAAATATTTGATATGTTTTTACATATGTAATACTATAAAAGACATTAGAAATTCATCGTTAAATCAATGTTTCTGTTAATTTATCGATTGAAACTTACATTGTAATATATTTCTTTTTGTAGTTATTGTAATATATTGTGTATGTGCAAGTGTGCAACTATATTTTTGGCTTAAACTAATAATGTTGTTGTATCACAATCTGCGTTCAAACTCGCGATTCGGTCAAATTGGTTTTCTCTGAAAAACTGATATATAATTGTCAAGTTGTATATTTGAAATCGATTAATGAAGAGGTCATTTTACTTGAAGAAGAAAAAAAAGTTTACCTTCCATTTTCCAACAAGTTCGGCAATAAAGGACTGGAGATAATTCTTTATTGATATGGATAGTGTTGAATTTTGAGGCTTTGTTTTAAAAAATTGGTAAACCACTATATATAATATTTTCTATGTATTTATATTATCGGTGAATCCCTCTGAAAGTCGTCGTTAGAGAAATTTACGGCTATTAATGTTTGGTTTTTGGTTTTTGGTTTTTAATTTTTTTTGTTTTTGATTTTTTGTAGATTTTAGTTTTTCAAAATCTCCTAAAAACTTTTATAAGTGAGATATCAAGATTCCCTATTTTTTAAGGAATCGTTTTTTTCAAAATCATAAATGACAATAAATTAGATTTTTGAAAAATCTATAACCAAAAACCTCTCTAAAAACTATTGTCATTCAATGCCTAAAAGTCTAATACAATTCCGTAATAAAATGTTTGGTTTATAATTTTGTTACTTCGCGTAAGTAAAGTTGACCCTATTCTGACCGATTGACGAATTTTCTTATAGAAACCTAATAGTTTTGACATATTTTTGGCAGCCAATTTCTTTGGATCGTTGCATTGGATGTCAATAAAAAACAGCTTTACAATATATATTTAGAAATAGAGTATATTGTTGGCAGTCATTTCTTGGTAAATTTTAGTTACATTGAAATTTATAGAGTTTGACATATTCAAATGAAATTTAAAATTTAGACGTTATATCTATTGAGGATAAATGAAATGCCAAAACATTTATGTGAAACTTGACAGCAAATTATAGGCAGAGATTCAGCAAGTTCATTACGTCATGAAACGACAATAAAAGAAGAAGAAACTTTTTAGGCGTGGGACAATGAGGTAAGGCTTAATTTGACAATTTCGACATGAACTTATGGAGTATGAATGTAAATATTTTTAATGGAAATTTCAAAAAATATTATATATATATATTCTAATGTTTTTAAGGTAGATATTCATTAGGATGGAGAAAATTTCTGCCCTGCCGGTCTCGATTCCAGTCTCATATAGGAATGCGGTTTCCAATTGGGGTAACGTTTTAATTAAATTCTCTTTGGGAGGAATATTCCTGATTTTTCATTTGGGATAAATTATTAAATTGAAAATATTATTTAATGTAAAATATTATCTGCTGGGAGTATTGTTTAGCAATACTTATTTTTTCTGAAAAAAACAATACTTAAATTATTATTTTTTAAATGAGAGATATAATCATTTTTTTTATAGTGTACCTTCCTTCCCATTTATAACTGAAGTTCAAAACATATTTTAGACCTGATTAGTTGCTATTTTTTTTTTTGTTCCTGTTACATCTCTCTTTACATTCCCATTCATATTTGTTCTCGCAAAGTCTCGTTTCCGATTTTTTTTGTTTGTTAAATCTAAAGACATATTGTTAAATACTTTTTTAGGTTAGAGACCATATAGTGTAATACGGTTCATTTCAAACGCTTGTTGAACTTCCAACTTTTATGAATCTAAAAATCTTTCATTCAACCAAAATAAATGTTGATGATTTTTGTTTTGTTTTGTTTAAACTCTTTTGCTTAAGGAAACGTTGATGCTTGGTGCATACATTATACTCCCTCTGTTTCACAATACATGATGTTAAGGATATTTTACACAAATTAAAAAAATAATCATTATTTTTTTAATACATAATATTTTCTCTTACCAAAAATTATTTTAATAATTATAAACCAATAATAACATAATTCTTTTCAATCATTACATCTTGATATTTACAATTTATCAATAAAAATAAAGTAAAAAGATTAAAACATCAAACTTTCTGAAACAAGATAAAGTAGATAAAACATCATCTATTCTCAAACGGATGGAGTATTATTTATGTCATGAATGTATTAGTTAGAGAGTTCTTATAATATTTCTTTAGTTGAAAAAAAAATCATATAATATTCCTCTATTTTCGAGTACTAATTTAATATATTTTTCTTTCTAGTTTCTTGTTTTCTTTAAAAAAGAAAAGATGAAAAGGTTAGGCAACAAAAAGTCACACCTGCAACATTAAGATGGTCTAGATCAATTACGTACGCGCATATAACATATACATACACCATATATAGACATAAAAATGTACACCACCCCACAACACAATGCAGATTCTCAAGATTTATAAAGCTACTTAAGATTCTAATCCTATGATTATTGTGAGAACTAAAAAAGAATAATCAGTGAATTTTAGAGAAAAGAGAGAGAGAGAGATTACCTTCTTCATAGGAAAAGCCTTTCTTTCTTCTTCTTCTTCTGCATTCCTCAAATTTTTATCTTCCCAAGAAACCAAACTCAGAAGAAAATCTAAAAGGTAATTACATGTTTTTTAATTTCACCCATTTTAAGTTAATCTTTTTAAAAAATTCCTTAAATCTTTGTCTATATATACAAAAACATGTATTTGTGTGACCCTTTTAAATACGTATCTCTAACTTAACTTTGGTTTCTATGTCGGAAGTTTAGAAAATTGTGGCGGAGATGAAAGTCGGAGCTCCGGAAAATAAGTTGGGTCGGGTCATCGTCCAAGTTCTTCTTCTTCTTCTTCTTCTTCTTCAAAGTGTTCATTCTCAGAAATCGCAGTATGTTTTCTCTTAACCCAACTCTGTTTGTGTCGTTATTAAAAAAAACAAACAAACCCTGTTTGTGTCGGGTCGGGTTTTTTCTTGACCCATCTAGTTTTTACCTTATTTTGTTTTCAATGCAAAAATTAATTTCACAAGCTTTTAATTTCCGAGTTCACATGTCAAACTTACTGACAGAGACAAATAGAGGTTCTTAACTTTTCTCATCAGAATCTGGTGTACTGTTTTGTAATATTTCACCTGTCTTTTTTAAGTTCATGAAGAAATTGGATATTTATAAAACCAAAATATGCAGTTCAAATAAGAAATGTTTAACCTTAATTTTAGCTAATACCCAATAAAGAAACATTAAAGAGAAAGCAAAAGGTTTCCTTGATTCCATTTCTGTATTAACTTCTTAGGTAATCGGTATGGAAAAAATATTTATATATTTAACAAAAAGAAAAAAATTCTTATATATTTTACTGTTTTCGTTCGTTTTGGTTTCCTTGACTAGTAGTATAATTAATGGTTTACATAAAACATAATTGAAGTTTCGTTGGTAAGACAAATTGGCAATGGTTGATTACTTTCTTTAATTTGCGTTTATATATACAATACATATACCACACATACAAATTTTATAACGTAAAAGTATCTAAAGAAGAGAATCTCGAAACCGAGATTGTCACGAGACGTGTGTCAAAAAAGTTACTACTATAGACGTTAAACAACAAAACAAAAAAAAACAAAGAATATTTGCTCAAGGATTTGGCCTTATTTATTTTATTCAACATTTCGTTTCTTTTTATTTTTAATCACACACCTTAGAAAAATATTGTATTGCTTTTTCACCTTTCGGCTCTAAACCTACATATCTTTTTTTTTTTTTAACTACTTGTCTTCTTCTCTGTTCTCACACAGAATACAAATATATTTGACGTTTTTCTTTCAATAATATATATAGTTATTTATTTCTATAACAAATATGTTCTTTCTTTTTTTTCATCATATAACAAATATGTTCTTTATGGGGACCTTTATACCTTTTAATACCATGATGGATATTTTTGTTCCCCTTATTGGAGTTATTCTTTTCGTCTTCAACACTCTTCAACTAATGTTGACCGTTCATATTCAAGTGGAGTTGGTACCATATTATAACTAATTAACCACTATAGTTTTTTTTGTTAAAACTTAAAACCCACCATAGTTGAACCTTTTAAAATCGAATAAAAAGTCTATTAAATTGTTTTCAGATCATCGACTCTAATTAGAACTACAAACTATTGGATCGATAAATTGACAATGATGACCGTTCATATTCAAGTTGAGTTCGTACCATATTATAACCAATTAACCACTATAGTTTTTGGGTTAAAAACCACCATAGTTGAAGCTTTTAAAATCGAACTAAAAGTCAACTAAGTTGTTTTCAGATCATATAAATTGGTAAATTTATTTCTAATATCAAAAAGTTACTTGAATTTTCTTATTTCTTTGAATACTTTTAATATTATTTTATATTGACTAAGAGAATGAATCAAACACATGATATATAATCAAAAATAATTTATTTTTTTGCTTCATTTTTGTAACTACAGAAACAAACTTAACATCACAAAGCCTGGACAAAACATACCAGCTGCACTAACAGTTCAGCTAAGTAGAGTTAGTCATGACAAGGTAAGAAATAATCAAATCTTCTTATTATAGATTTTTGTTTTTTTACAATATAATTAGAATTTTGTTTGTTTTAAGGTGGTAGTTGACAATGGTATTATTCAAGTTACTTTCTCGAGTCCACAAGGCTTAATAACTGGAATCAAATACAAAGGCATTGATAATGTGTTGGACGACGAAATTGATGATCGCGGGTAAGATTCTTTTAACATATGAATTTATAAAAATATTTCTTATAAACACTGCATAAATTTTTTTAATAACATCCAATTTTTTGGATAAATTGTTATGGAAATAGGTATTGGGACGTAGCCTGGTATGAACCAGAAAAGAAATTGGAAATTGACAAGTGAGTTTTCAAAAACTCTCGTTGTCTTATTTTGTAAAAATGTCATAATTTATCACAGCCATTTTCAGAACCTTTTTACATTATTTTTGTGTGTGGTTCGTAGATTAGAAGGAACTAAATTTGAAATCATAACTCAGAATGAAGAACAAGTTGAAATTTCATTTACAAGAACGTGGATTCTCTCCAAACGTGGCTCCTTGGTCCCCCTAAACGTAGATAAAAGGTACGTCGATTATTGTTAAGAGATATTTTAAATATTTATGTAACTATATATGACCTCCAAAATAAATAATTGTAAATTTTCTTAAAGATATATTATTCGAAGTGGTGTCTCCGGAATATACATGTACGGTATATTGGAGAGGTTAGAAGGTTGGCCAGATGTGGACATGGATCAAATCAGGATCGTCTTCAAGCTCAACCCCAAAAAGTAACCATTTTACTAGTGATCTCTATACTTAAATGCCAATTTAAACTCTTCATTTAGTGAAATTTTTTGGATGCAAATTTCAGATTTGATTTCATGGCGATATCTGATGATCGGCAGAGAAGCATGCCATCGATGGCGGATCGAGATAATGCTAAGCCATTAGCTTATAAAGAAGCTGTTCTTTTTACAAATCCAGAGAACCCTATGTTCAAAGGAGAGGTATATATACACCTACTTTTATACTCCGTATATAATACATTGCATCTACATCATTCATTTCAATTTGACACGAATAAAACTAAAATTAGTCGTGAATTTCTTTCCAATAATTAGTCGAATATTTAAATTGAAAACTAAAAGTAGTACTTAAATCTTATTTTATACTTTTTTAACCTTATAACATTCTAAAAAAAAAACATTTTACCGACTACAACTCACATGAATATTTTTGGATTCAAATAGAATAACTTATGACACGACGAAAACCTTGTATATTATAAACCATTAAACTATATAAACTTCATATATTCCACAAAATTTACACAAATAATAGACCTAGACCATTATACACGATATTTCGTTTATATGTTTCTTGATACATTTCGATGAGTTCAATCAAAAGTATGAATACATACTAAGATGAGAGAAGTGATTTGGTGTGACGCAGGTAGACGATAAGTATATGTACTCAATGGAAGACAAAGACAATAATGTGCATGGTTGGATCTCTTCGAACCCACCGGTTGGGTTTTGGATGATAACTCCTAGCGATGAGTTCCGTCTTGGTGGACCCATCAAGCAAGACCTCACCTCTCATGCCGGACCCATCACTCTCTCCGTGAGTCCATGCATTTATATCATATTAGAACTTAAATTAGAAATCATGATAAATAATTAGGTTTTTTATTGCTATTCTCAATGTTCAAAACTTCGCTGCTTGTTAATCACGTGATCCGGTTCGCTTATATGTCCCATTTTTATAACATTAGCTATATCCTTTGATGACTAAATGTTCTTGTTTGTAGCATCATACAAATGTTTATTTGAAACTGGTAATTATAACAATGTTGTTTCCTTAAAATAATTGTGTTTTTGAAGATGTTTACTAGCACGCATTACGCGGGAAAAGAGATGAGAATGGATTATCGAAATGGAGAGCCATGGAAGAAAGTTTTTGGTCCTGTCTTTGCTTATCTCAACTCTGTCTCTCCCAAAGATTCCACTCTTCGTCTCTGGAGAGATGCTAAACAAAAGGTTCTTTCCTCGTTTTCATTTTAATATAAATAGATATGATTATGTTAACTTCTTTTTCTTTTTTTTTTTGTTTGAAAACTTAGATTTTTATTTATAAAAAATGGTTACTAATTGTCGCAGATGGCTTCAGAGGTCAGAAACTGGCCTTATGACTTTTTAAATTCAGAAGATTACCCTCTTAGCCATCAAAGAGGAACCATCCAAGGTCAATTCTTTGTCAAAGACAGGTTAATAAATATCCTTTATTTTCTCTCTTTAATTAATATAAGTCCTTGATTCTTGTCAAATATAACTTCTAGATTATTTACTTTTACCATTTTTTTAATCTTATTTTTCTTTGGATCGTATAATCTTGTAGTTACATGTCAAGGTTAAACGTATATGGAAAATTTGCTTTTGTTGGTTTAGCACCATTTGGAGAAGCCGGCTCATGGCAAACCGAGTCCAAGGTATTGTAATAATAATAATCATAATTTATATACTGTTTTATGGTTATTGTTAGTGTATATTAATTTTTTATTTTCTTGGCACAAAAGGGGTATCAATTTTGGACGACAGCTGACAGAAAAGGGAGATTCGTAATAGAGAATGTGAGGGCAGGCAATTATAGTCTCTACGCATGGGGTTTTGGTTTTATTGGTGACTATAAATATGACCAAAACATTACCATCACGCCAGGTAAATATATACGCACATATACTACATATAATTATCCATTATAAGCCTACTTTGATCATAGCTATGGCTAGAAAAGCATGCTTGGTCGTCTCACATTTCACTATATATTCAATTTTATTTTTTGAAAAATAAGTGACATCGAATCAATTTATTATAGGTCTAGTTTTTGTTTGATTTTATGTATACAACTATAACGTTTTGTATCATGACTAAGAGAATCATGCTGTTTGGTTTAAGTGCCGATTATTTGTTTGTATTTATGTTTATATTCATTTTGGTGTGTAGGTAGCATGATGAATGTAGGGCCCATAGTGTATGAGCCGCCGAGAAATGGTCCAACATTGTGGGAAATCGGTGTACCGGATCGAACTGCCGGAGAATTTTATATACCAGATCCTTACCCTACACTGATGAATAAACTTTATGTTAACCCACTTCAAGACAGGTTAGTACTCTACAAGTATATATAATAATCTTCTCATGTAAAACTATTTTTAGTATATTTACGTATAAGTAGGAATTCATATTTCCAATTATTTTTTTATTTGATTTATTGGTTGATAAAAAAAATCTTGGCTGATTCCATTCTGTTTGATTTGATTTTTAGTTTTGATTTTGGTTATGGTTTGGTTTCTAATGAATATAAGATAGGGAAAATTTCAAGAAAGGGACTTTTTTGAAATTTTATTGTTAAACAATGTAAAACTAACTTAGATTATACTGTTTTATTCATGGGTTTTATTTTTTGGTTTGGTTGTTTTATAAAAAAAATCGGATAGAGAAAACAAGAGGGGATATTTGCATGCTTTTAATTCAAATTTAGTTGGTTGATTTTTTTGTTTCAATTTGAGCCAATTCAACACTCCTAATTATAAGAACATTCAATATAATCAATAAATTTAAACTATTTGCAGATTTAGGCAATATGGATTATGGGATCGTTACGCAGATTTATACCCTGAAAACGATCTTGTCTACACAATCGGTGTAAGTGATTATAGAAGAGATTGGTTCTTTGCACATGTCACCAGGTAAGAAAATACATACATGCATAAATATATATTTTTCTTCTATTTTCATGCTTCTGTTAAATTATTTAACTAACTATCTTTACTATTTAATCATATAGAAACGTTGGAAACAATACATACCAACCAACAACATGGCAAATCATATTTAACCTCAAAAACGTGAACCAGATCGGAGTATATACACTTCGAATAGCTCTAGCATCAGCAGCTGATTCCGAACTACAAATTCAGATCAACGATCCGAAATCCGATCATATTTTCACGACCGGTTTAATCGGAAAAGACAATGCCATTGCGAGACATGGAATTCATGGGTTATATAGATTATATAGTATTGATGTCGCTGGAAATTTATTAAGTGTTGGTGATAATACGATATATTTAACTCAAACGAGAAGTAGAGGACCGTTTCAAGGTGTTATGTATGATTATATACGTCTTGAAAGTCCTTCTAGAACTTGAAAAAGTTGTAGAATGAGTGAAAATAATTTATTGTAGAGGGAAATTTAATTTAATTTTTCTTTTCCTAGGGTTGGTTTTATTTATTTGAATGTAATATATATATCAAGGGATGTGAATATAATAAGACGGGATGTATTAATGTATATATTATAACTTATGCATTTTAAGGTATTTTTTTTTAACTCAAACTTATGCATTTTAGTAGAAGAATGAAACCAATGTATACGCATGTGGAGTGAGTGATTTTGCACATCCCCCGCAACAAACTATTGTATAATGTGAAAATGATGCAGGAGGCGACTCAAAGAGTGATGTTTGTGAAAATCAGTTCTTAGCATGATGTGACTTGTGAGTGAAACTCTAAGGCTTCGAATGGATGCGGCGGACATGGTGGACAAAACTATTTGCGGACTACACCGTTTTTTCACCTCATAAGTTTTAGTGTGTAGTGCTGCGGATAGAAAAAAGTAAAAGAAGTCCGCTGTGAACCAACTGCGGTGCGCTTTTACAAAGAAATACATTAAGACTGTATCTAACTGTGGACTGCCCGAAATAGGATGGTTTAGTCCACTCCGTCCGCAACAATCATTCGAAGCTTAAGTGAACTAATTTGCACAAACATCAGAGTTTTTGAGTCGCCTGCATCATTTGTTGCATCATTTGCACATACACACTAGTTTACTTATGTAACCAAGCATTGACCACGTAATGTTATTGTTACATTACATTACCATCAATGTAAAATGTAAATCATGTAACCATATAGAGAATCACAAGAGATATTATAGAGTTTCTCTATGATATTTAGCTAATACTTATTCATCTTGACCAAATCTTTTTCTTGGAGTCTCTTTCTTTCCCGACCGGAACTTGTTGTTGTTCTCTGTTAATAACCCTCTTCTGAGCCACAGGGGCATGGTTTGATGAACCAGAAACTGGTCTTGTTGGTCTGATTACTCTGGCTATTACTTTTGGTGGGTCTGATTTCCTGATCCGTTTCTCCTTCATCTGAGGATCATCACCATTGTTCTCTGTTTCTCCACTTCTCGAGGCCCTCTTCTTTCTACTCATCTCATTGAGATTTAAAGAATCGTATCTTCTAGTCTTGAGACGGTTTGATGTTCTCAGGATGTTGTTGTTGTTGGATTCCATATTCTCATTGCCAAAGTTATCGTCTTTGAAGCAAGTTTTGACTTCATTAGGTGTAGCATTTGCAACATCAGGGAATTCTCTAGTTGTTGCCATTTGTTGTATATGCTGCTCTTGCTCCTTTAGCCTCATTTCAAGTTCTTTAATCTGTAGAAACACCAAAATTTTCAATCCATCTAGTGATATTGGGAATTCAGAAGCTCGAAAATCCTACAACAATCCATGAAACTAACCTTCTGACGTAGTAACACTGCTTCTTGGCTTTGCTCCTCTTTATGTTTTGTCTCCAAATCTTTAATCTGGGAAACAAAATTGGATAGTTGAGCAAAATGGTGAGAGATTACTTACAAAAAGATGCAAAAATTGAGATTGAATCACTCCTCTCTAACCTTCTGTTGCCACACGAGAGAGTTGCCTTCAGACTCTTTCAACTTATTCTCAAATCCCTTAACCTTTTGTTGCCACACAAGGGAGTTACCTTCAGATTCTTTCAACTTATTCTCAAGATCCTTAACCTGCAGACATTTTAAGAAGTTTGGTAACTCTCAACAAAACAGTATGAGATTTATGTAACATTCGAATTGATCTCAGGAAAACCTTTTGGTTGTACGCTGCAGAGTCTGATTGGTGTCTCTCCCGGAGCTTACATTCTAGCTCCTTGACCTTTAACCGAAAACAGGTTTCTGTTAGTCATATAATGGTTATAGAGCAAATTTCAAGCATAAATAAAAAAAGAGAAACAAACCTTTTGCTGGAGATTACTACAAATCTCATCTCTGCTCTTTAGTCTTTCTTGAAGCTGTGCGTTTTGTTTTTCTGATTGGTTATGTAGTGAATCAAGCTGGCTTTCAAGTTCTTTGTTCTTTTCCTGGAGACTTCTGTATGAGTGGTCTCTTTCTTTATTCTTACCTTCCAGGTTCTGTATGTTCTCTTCCAGTTTCTTTATCGATTCATCTTTGGATCGGCTTTCTTGCCTTGCTTTCTCTACCTTCAAAAGTGATATAAGAAGGGAAAGCTATAACACAATCCAAACAAGCAAATCCAGGAAGAAAAAGAAAAAGTTGCAGAAGTGATACCATTGCTTTCATCTTCTGAATCTCGCCAGTATCAACTTGCTTCCTCGCAGGACCCAACTCAACCCCTCTTACACGAGTTGCAAAGTTCAGTGAGCTTAGAGTTTCACTCACATCATGCTCAGAGGGACTGATTTGCACGAACATCAAAGTCTTTGAGTCACCTCCTGCATCATTTGCACATACACACCAGTTTACCAAACGCACAGTGTAACAATGGACTAAACCCTTAAGAAAAAGGTCATGAAGATTCTTACCCAATGAGTCTTGAAGCAAATGTGTTAGTTTAGAGTTCCTGGTAGTTAATAGTTGGAAAGTGTTAAAGCAGTCAAGGTATAAAGATTTTTAGAGAGATGGGAAGAGAATTAGGCAAAGGATTAGACTAACCTGTATGGAATGTGACTACTCTTTGTTGCCAATGCATAGATCACATCCCCGAGAGCTGAAAGTGACCTATTGATGTTCTGTGCCTCCTTCAGACGGTCACCTTGCACGTCAGTCTTTGCCAACCTCTCACTTCCGGCTAAATCTACAAGCCAAAGCTTGCTTTTTGTGCAATCACCATTCATCAGGTTCTTTGCTTTAACCATTATAGAGAGCATGCTGCAGAGATAATTTACTATATTAAATAACCCTCATAGTGTAACATGAAATGAGAGAAAGCCAAACATTCAAACAACAACATAGTGAGAGAGGCATATATCCCGGGATACCAGTGAGAGCGGCTGCTATGCTCATTCACATTATTGGATCCAACAGATCTTGCATTGCTCCCAGCCTGAAGCACATTCCACACTTCATTTATATTTTCCACTTTTGCTTCTACTAATCCAGGAACATGATGGTACCCCTCAGAGGATTGTTTTATCTCCAACCTTAATAGCAAAATCCAAAAAGATTTAGATCAAACTCCGTAGAATGTTTAGGATTTAATTAGGTAGAGAATTCTTACTTCTTTGATGCCGGTGATGTTGACAACAAGTCTCTTATCTGTTCATTGTACACCTCAAGGACACTAACCGATATGTTATATGAAATTGTCTCTCTCCTTTCTCTAGCAACTTCAAATAATTGCTCGACGGTTCTATAGTTGACACCCCTGTTCTGTGGCGTACCTTCCATTGTAAACGTCTTTCCTGTTCCTGTTTGCCCGTATGCAAAAATGCAAACATTGTAACCGTCTAGCACTGAAACAACCATAGGAGAAGCATCGGCAAAGACATCAACTGCAAGATCAAAAAAGAAACTTTGTTAATGATTAGTTTTATTTATACTTAATACTTGATTATCTAACTTGACCATGACATGTCACACTACCTTGACCATCTTTTGGTGTATAAACTCTGTCAAACTTAAAACTTTTCTTGGAATTATTTCCTGTAATAACACCAAGCTCTCCATCTTTTGCTCCATCAAAGTCAACAATTGTGGCACACTTAGTTGACGTCTCCTCCTTATTCAAAGGACGGCAACGACAAAATACCCTAATATTGCCTGATATATCATACAAGGGATGCTGTCAGTAAATTATTTAAGTTTGATGTAAAGAAACTAAAGCAAATCATCATGAAAAGATCAGATTGACTTGCCTTTAGTCTCTTGTATATAGTTATACAGCTCCTTTCGCTTCGCTTGCTCTTCGCTGTACTTCTGCTTAAGATCCTCACACTGTGAAACTGTTATTACGAATTGATTTAGTATTATTTCATCGAATTGCCTTGTAAATCCCATCTTCAGAACTAAATAAGTGGAGGTAAACTCACCGAGTGCCTGAACTCCATCAACCATTTTGTACAGTTCGGGAATCCCTTCCACGCATTGGTGTGCTTCCTGTGATAGCTGAGATTGTTCCCTTTTCATTATCTGCATAGCAACAGTTTTATAAATTTCAAAAAAAAAATCTTTGAAATACATGTATCTTGCAGAGAGGCTGTGATACAACAGTGCTTGAGGAAATACCCAGCTACCTCTATTTTCTCCTGTAAAGTAACAATTGCATTGGCCCAATGTCTCTTGTCATCTTCATACTTACTAGTGATACTCTTCAAACAATCAGCTTGGGTTGCCACAGTTTGGTCTATTTCAAGTAAGCACCGAATTAAAAGCAAGAAAACCTCCGTCCCAAAAATAGATATAAGAGTAACAAATTTGGATTGACAATAATGAGAATTCTCCCACTTTCACCCATATGTCAAGTTCTGGATTACCTAGAGAGCGTGCCTCGTACATCTTATTGTCAAGTTCCATCATCACTTTCTCTAGTTGCTCGTTGGCAGAGGTCAATGACATCCATGCTTCATGGCACTCATTCGTCTTATGTTGGTATCGTTGAGAAAGCTCTTCTATCTTCTTCTCATACTTGTCATGAGCTTTGGCTCGCATAAGCCTCTTCTGCTCAAATATCAGCATAAGAAGAAGAAACTCAGGTAATCCATAACGTTTATATTTTAAGGAAGTAAGAGCAAGCAGGCTAGTTAAACAGTACCCGAGTGGGGGAAATCTCTATCTCCGTAGCACAATTCTCACACTTAATATAATCTTGTGATGTTCTAGGAACTGTAAAAGCAATGCAATGAATGAGTTAGAAACATAATATTTGAGATTCCCTTAATAAGCTAAAATCTTATAAAAAACAAAGCACAAGAGAAGAGCATTCATTACCTGAAACCTGTGGTGCTTTCCTCAGACAAATCCCACAAACCACTGGACTTCCATTAATCCCTTCAAACCTTACCCTAATCAATCCGTCATCCATTACCACAACCCTTAAGTCAACCAACAAGAGTGGCCTGTTTGCGCCAACAACCGAGAAGATATCGAATTCAGCTAACACCTGAACATAACAAAAACACTTGTTTCAGCATTTATGAAAAACTCTTATTCATAACTAGATGAATAACACCATCTTCAGTTGATCTACTTACCTTCTCATCTTGGACATAGACATTGAACACCCTTATCCCTCTAGGTCCATTGGTATTAATAATCTCAGCAAAATGAAAATCGATGAAGTACTCTCCCGGAATAAGATTGTTTAACCGATAGCAAAAGTTCCCTACACGTGCTGATTGGTAAATGAATGGATAGTCTCCTGCTTCAACTATACACTCCTCAGTTCTCAGCACATCCCCTCCTTGGAAATAAGTATCTCTGAGGATACTTAATTCAGAATCATCTCCTCCAGCATTTATGAACATAATGGTCTCATCTGCTAACACCAATAACAAAAACAATGCCTCAATTTACACATTCAAGTTTGTGGAATTACAAGAGAAACCTAATTCTTTTCGTTATAACCAGATCAAATGCATCTTCTATCTCTCTAAATTAAGCTTATTGGAGGACGAATCTTCATTTTGTAATGTCAAATAGAACAAAAGCGGAATATTTCCAACATTTGAGCGATTGACAGTCATATAAGGCTAGAATCTATGGAAATTATGCGAAACGAGAACCCTAGGGTTGAACAAGTAATTGGGTAAGAGAATCAGATCCAAACCCCGAAAATTCCCTAAACAACAAGGAAATGCAGCTGAAAACTCGAGTTTGTGAAATTGAAATCGAGAGTGAGAAGCACGAACCTGTGCTATTAGTTTTTGTGAAACCAGTAGGAACCAGTCTTGAATTCGGATCACAAACCATGGAATCGCCTAAAGAATCGTCACAGTCATCCAGGGAAGTATCTCCGATCTCTAATTTCACGGTTGCATTACTAACGAATTCGTAATTAGCAATCTCCGCTGAACTAGGTGCCGTGACTATTGGATCCACCGGAACTGTAGCGTCGATCTGAACATCTTCCATTGTGAAATCGAAGCCCAGGAAAAAAAAATCCAAGAGAAATTTGTTTATCTTTTCTCGTAAATAAAGAAATTGAAAGGCTTAATGCAAAGAAAGAGAGAGAGAGAGAGGAAGGGCGTGACCGGAAGAGGAATTTTTGATTTTTTTCCTTTTCCGGGTTTCGTTTTTAAAATTTGAATCTCTGAGACGACCGTTGAGATTTTTTAAGTGTACCGTTACTTAACGATGAGCCCCGTAAAGTTTTGTATATGGGCCTCAACTTTTTTTTAAATAGTGGGCCAGCGTCCGTATTAACTTAAACCTAAACCGAGAAGTTCAGAGATCAGACCGATAAAATGATACGTAAACCGGTATTGGTATGACTTGGACTGGTTAACTTTTAAGCATTTTACCGTTGGGTTAATTAGTGTGTTTATAGAGTCTGACATTTCATTTCTTTGAAATGAATTTTCGTAATTACGATTAGGATAGGAAAGATATATAACTTATGGAAAATTTGAATTTGATGATGAATGATCTTATTTTACTTACTTTTGGAGTAACTGCAATGTTGTATTCTTCTAGATACACAGCTTGAAGAAGCAGATCAAACAAAACACTACACTAGATCTGATAACAGCTAGTTTTCAAAACCAGTCACAAAAAAGGCTGTAGTTTAACACAAAACGAAACAACTAAAAGTTGCTGCAAAACGCAATCATTGATCAGCAAGGATTGACAAGATCAAAGACATCGCTGTGCGGGTTTGCTCAGGACTCCCAGAGATTAAGACCGATGCTTCGACTCCTGTAGGATCCTTCACATCCACTCTTGCTCCTGAAATCTGTTGGTTTGCAAAAAACCTATCAGCTTCATTTACTTTTTGTCTAGCATCTAAAATAAGAGAAGGTATGATTTTAGGTACCTGTTGTAGATTATCCAGACCAGTACCATCTCTGCCATAGAGTGAAACAAGAGCATCTTTCTCGACTGCTAACTCCAAGCTAACGTTTCTCAAAGATACACCATTACTTCTTCTGCTTCAAAAAGAAAAACCACAAGAAATACTCAGTTTTATTTCCACAATGTTAACAAAATGGATTCATTGTTGTTGGAAAGAACAGACCTTGGTGGTAAAGAAGAGGCATCTCCATTGCTAGAAATTTGAAGCTGTTCCATTCCCTGTGTCAAGTCATTCTCCACCAAACTATCTGGAAGTGTAAAGCCTTTGACTTCATCCACTTCTTTAAGGACCTCGGTGTGCATTAAATAATCGAGTGACTTCATTAGCTCTGCACCGCTTCTCACCGTCTTCACGTCTTGATCACTATCAGATACCGAGAGAGAATCACCTCTGCTTGTGTTCTGCGGTTTTGGTTGAATTAGACGGAAACAATTAAACTCTAGCTTACGGGACATTATAAACACACTTACTTGTTGTGATTGTTGCCGATTATATTTCAGGCTTGTTCCTGCGCTTTCATATAGATTTATAACTCTAGCTCTCATTTCTTCAAGAACTTCCTTTGGCAATAGGTTTTCACGTAGTTTAGAAGAAACATGAGACAAGGCCTTCTGTACATGACTATACTTTCCCTTAATCTAAACACAATCAGAGAGTCAAAAGGAGTAAATCTCGATTAATTGGTGCAACTTTCACATTTCTAAAGGCAAAAGACTTGTACTAATTACAAGAAAACACGCTCTTACCTCAAACACCATTTCATTTTCGGAGAAACAGTCTAGAATCTGGTCACGTACTGGAATGTGTACATCAGCACCAGTTGCTATGATTGCTTCTCTGTCTCCAATTAAGCCATTAGCAAACTGTGATGGTACCAATAGCTTAGCTTTCACTAAAGCGCCATTGTGCAATTCTGGAATCAGACCTTTCTCAGCATCAATCTCAATAGATCTTGCAAAGACAAGAGCCAGAGCATTTTGTGCATGAGAGTACCGTGACTCAAGGTTCTAAAAAAAAAAAACACAAACCGAATATAGTTACATCCTCAAAGAAACTTGGATAAACATATAGCATCGAGTAGCAGGAGAATAAAACCTTACCTCACGAGCAGAAATGGTAACAACTCGTTCACCAGATACTTTTAAAGGAGCTCCAATAGAAATAGAAGCACCTGTTTCATTCTGCAGAGCTCTAATAAGAGTTCCTTGTTTCCCAATAATGCCTCCAGCTGCAACACTTGTGCATATTATCTTGTACACAACCTTTCGCAGTGTATCTTTCGAATCTTGAAAACTGTTTCTTTCTTCATAAGGTGATGGTAAATGTCGATACGAAGACAAAGCAGTTTCTGAAGCATCAGGCAACGAAGTAGAACGCAGATTCGGGAAAAACTCGGAATGTGGATCCTCAGAGTTTCCATCTATAACTGACTCATAAGGTTTGCTACAAAGCGGCGGTGGATAGCCATTTAAAGGTGGACAATTTTGAAGACAAGTCGATACCATAACTAATGCCTTCTTCACAGCCAAAACATCTCCAGTAATCTCACAAAATCAAAACCAAAACACAATAGCAAAACAAATTTATCAACTTTTCAAATTTATCAAGTCGATACCATAACTAATGCCTTCTTCACAGCCAAAACATCTCCAGTAATCTCACAAAATCAAAACCAAAACACAATAGCAAAACAAATTTATCAACTTTTCAAAAACTCAGAAAAAAATATTATAAAAATCCAAACTTTGAATTCACAGAACATAGAAGATACCTGAATGAGTTCATCAGTGTTAGTACCACAAATCGGAGGAGGCAAAACCCTAATCATGGCACCAGAATTTCTCCGCATCCATTCAACATTCTTGCCACCTAATCCCAAAACAGCACCAATTTGATTCCGATCAGCCAAAATCCCACAATAAGCTTCTTCATCATCACCATCAACGATTCCGCCGCTATCTTTCACCGCTAAAACCGCCCATGATCTCTCCAAAACCCTAATTAACGCCGTCTGAGCATCAGAAACCTCACACGTCACCCAATCTTCGTGTTCCCCGCCGGAGAAATCTCCGACTCTATCAGTCAATAGAATGCTTTTGTTAACCGATGTTGAACCGACGATGAAAACCACCCAGTGATCTGAACCGTTAACCGGAGACTCGCAATGAATTTTGGTTCCAGTTTCACGACGGAGCTTTGAAACAACGTAACCGTTCGAACCGATAATGCCACCGATGACTGACGCGTGGCAGACTACTCGTAACGCTACCTCATCTAGTAACACGTGGATCACTGGACGACGTTGTGGTCGTCGATTTTGAGATGATAAGGTGGTGGTTACTCCACGGCGGTTATTCATGACGGCGCAATTTAGCAGTGTTTTCTTCCAGACATGTCACGGTGAAGTAAGCGGGAACGACAAAAGAAAAAAAGAAGTTAAGACTAGTTTTGACTTTATAAGTAAAATTAAAAACACGATTTGATTTTTGCAGAGAGAAACGCGTGAATTTCTCTAATCACCATGATTTTCGCAGAGATTTGTATCGGTGTGGTTATAGAAAAGGAAAGGTTAAGGGAAGGAAAATTGAACAAATCTTTAAATTTTGAGTCATTATCTAGAATGTTCACTTCGGCGATTCTGTTTAAGCGTTTCAAACGCAAACGCAAACGCAAACGCTAACTGTTTGTCAGCGACTCGGTCTTTCCAGCGTTGTCATTAGTCCAGTGAAAATGTAACCAACAATAATAATTTTTTTTTTTTGATAAATTTGGTGCATTAAATAAAGGACATTAATGCTTGTAGTTTTGAAAATACTTTTTTGATTTTTGGTTTTTGGTTTTTAGTTTTAAGTTTTTGGTCTTTTTGATTTTTCAGTTTGGTGTGGATTTTAGTTTTTTGAACAAACCTTGAATGGTTGTTTAAAAAAGATTTTAGTTTTTGTTTTAATCTATTTGCAAAATAAAGAAAATATGTATATGTATAGATATATATATATAATAAAATTAAAACCTAGAACGAATTTCCAAAATAATCCATAGTATATTTAGTTTTTGTCAGACGCTATAAGTGTAACAGTTTACGTTTTGAACGTGTCTTTAACATATGGGTTTTGACCGCACAATCCTCCATGTGTGAGGATTTCGGGTTAATGGATCGATTCGTTATACTCCATAAATTAAAAAAGAAATTGGTCTTTAAAATTCAAAACCAAAAAAATAAAATAAATTGTAGAATCTACATTAATCTTAGATGGCGCTTTAGTGAAAGCTAATTGAAATCTTTGCAATTATATACTCCGGTAGAAACCATAAAGGCCCAAAAATCTAAATTAATCTTAAATGGTAGAAGCTCATGGTCGGAGCCCATAAAAAATAGTCCAATAAAAGAGAAGCCCAAATTGCCCAATGTCGGTATTACTATTTTACTAGTTTGTTTAGCTATAAACATGGACATTCCACTAAAAGTCTAAAACCATGGTCATGATCAGAATAAAAAATAAAAATAAAAATAAATCCCTGATTAAAAAAGGAAATTTAAATTACAATGAAAAAATATATTAAATCATGACATATATTGCAATCTAATTGATTATCAATTGACATGTGATCCGGTTAATTAGAGAGTTTTAAACTTTATTAGATAAGATTTGCATTAAAAGCTAGAATTCAATAGGGAAGAATCTAAAAACTATAGAAAACTACTTAAATACAAAAAGAAATTATGTAAAATTTAGCAAACAATGTGCATGCATCTTGTTATTATTATACCAAAAAGACAAAAGGAAAAAGTTCTAAAGCTTGATCCCAACGTTACTTCCAACAATTAACCTAATTTTCTTAGAGAGATTTGGGTTCAAAGTAAGGTTTTGCCTAAATTTTTTGGCACATATCAACTTAAACAATTTCTTTTGTCTTTCGCGTTCTCTGTTGCACCATCGATGAAGCAAAATCATCCCAAGGATAAGGCTTATCTCTCATCCGTCATCCCAAAGCGTATCAAGCTCTTCGAAGAAATCCAAGCCAAGCAGCTCGAGCAGATTCAGTCTCGTCCACATGACCCGATCAAGTAAATACGATGCTTCTGATCGTTCATATAGAAACCATTAATTTGTTAAACCTCAAATAATTTCTGGTTTTTGTTTGACTACTTAGGATTATTCTTCTCCCAGATGGTATTGTTAAAGAAGGTAAGAGATGGGAGACGACTCCAATAGACATGGCAATGCAGATTTCTAAGAGTTTGGCAAAGTCGCGCTGATTTCTTCGGGGTTAATCATGTTAATTATGGGACATGAATAGGCCATTGGAAGGTGATTTTTCATTAGAGATTTTCAGATTTGATAGCAACCAAGGCCGTGATACTCTATGGCATTCTAGTGCTCACGTTCTTGGCCAGGCTCTCGAGCAAGAGTATGGATGTAAACTATGCATTGGACCCTGACTACAGATGAGGTAAGAACAGTCATTGTTTGTTCTGTTTTTGTTTGTTTGTTTTCCTTATGTTTCTTTGGCTAATTAGAGTAGAAAAAGAATGAAGAAATCTATATTGTTTGGTTCTTGGTATTTCATCTCTGATTGTTATTGCAGGGCGTTTTATTATAACGATCTAGGCTTAAACGAGAATCATTTTCCAAACATCGAAGCCGGTGCTGCAAAAGCCGGTGCTGCAAAATCTGCTTGGAGAAGAAGCAAACGAGAATTATTTATACTCTATCTATAGTATTTTTGATCAATCTAAGCTACCTTATCAGTAGACAGTAGCTGTTGTAATATGTTTGCTTCTTCTCCAAAACTTTTTGTGAAACTGTCTCAGGAAGGACAACCATTTGAAAGAATTGAAGTTACCAGCATCAAGCACTTGAGATGTTTTCTGATAATAATTTTCAGGTGAGTGATAATTAAACTTGGTTATGATCCACATTTGTTTCTTTCTTAGTTGACTTAAGAAATTTAATTGTCTTCTTCTATAGGTTGAAATCATCAATAATGACTTGCCTGAAGACAAGACTATTACAGTCTACAGATGTGGACTTTTGGTTGATTTGTGTCGTGGACCACATATATCAAACACTTCCTTTGTGAAAGCTTTCAAGTGTTTAAAGGTGAAATTGCTACTCATTTCTCTAAAAAGCTACAACATTGATTTTATTTTTCTTGTGGCTTACCAAGCTTATTCTTGTTTATCTCAGGCTTCATCAGCTTATTGGAGAGGTGACAGAAAACGCGAGAGCTTACAGAGAGTTTATGGTATATCTTATCCAGATGATAAGCAGCTTAAGGTATACTTATACTCTATTTTACTTGTTAAAAAGAACTTTAAAATCTTTGTCCTGACTTTGTATTATATTGTCTTTGCTGTTGCAGGATTATGTTAAGTCTATAGAAGAAGCGAAGAAATATGACCACAGAGTACTGGGAAGACAGCAAAAGCTATTCTATTCTCACCCACTCAGCTTCTATACATTGCTAATATATACAATGTTTTGTGTTAATTTGTTTAGTTCCTCTTCATTTTTGTTTCTTGAAACTAATTATATATGTAAAAATTTCAGTTCTGGGAGCTGGTTCTTCCCTAAACATGGTAAACGTGTATATAACAAGTTGATTGAGTTCATTAAGAAAGAATACAACGAAAGGGGTTACGACGAAGTTTTTGTTTTTTCTTACTATATAATATACTTTGATTGAGAGAGTAGATGAGGAAATGTTGCTAAATTTTGTAACCTTGAGTTTGGGCAGGTAGGGTCACCAGATATATTCAATATGGTTCTATACATACTGGTCGATTAAGGCTACAACCAAACAGGTTAGATGAGCCTTCTTTTGGCTCACGATTCCTATGTTGCTTTGACCATCGAGCCTCTTAGTCTTAGACATTGATTAATCTTTTTTTTGTTTTGTTGTGACTGAAACATTTTCAGGTGACTGTTCGGCTCAGAGAGGATCCTCCAGGCCGTAAAGACTTGCCGGAGATGAGCATCAACGATTTGTTGGATGAGTTAAAGTTCAAGATTGCCAACTTCCTCTGAGATTCCAATGTTTATGTGTTCAAAATTCATTTTTCATAATGTTCATTTTCGTTAAACCAAGACATATTTGGAATGAAATGTGTTGAGAATTAACCATTTAGCAAAATAAAATATAGACTTTTGAGACAGTTATCAAATAAAAATTAACTAATTTAACAGTTTTATTTTTGGGTGTCATTATAAAACTAGACCATTTCAAAACATCATATTATTCATTTGATCATCGTTACATCACTTGATCAAATTCGATTCTTATAGATATTATAAATTCATTTTAATTGATTCTCTAACAAATCAAGACTCAATGCTCAAAGTTAACGATGAGCAACAAGATAATCCAAGAAAGAATCAACATAACGATCTTGCCTATCCATGTCTCCAAACACTCTTTTCATATCTTTCACGTTCTCTCTATAAACCTTTCCTTCGTCATCTTCCATTACCAGTTTCAGAGATTTGGCAACACTTTCTCTAGTAAAGAAACCTTCCGAATCATCCCGAGGGATCATATATCCAATTTTCTTCTCCTCGACTACTCTTGCATTCAATCCTTGGTCATACAAAAAAACCAGCATTGCCATCGGTTTACCAAACCGGATAGCTTCGATTATCGTTCCCCAACCGGGATGAGTCAGAACTAAACCAATCGAATCATGACTCAATATTCTCAATTGCTCAGCCCAACCTCTCCACACCATCCCTCTATCGGATGTGCGCTCTTCGAATCCTTCGGGAAGCTCGACCGGTTCGGTATCCCACAGACCACGCTTTGTCTTTAACACCCAGAAGAAAGGTAAACCGGAAAGCTCTAAACCAAGAGCAATCTCATTTAGCTCTGTTTGACTCGGTTTAGCTTCTGAACCAAATGCTACGTAAACCACGGATCCCGCTTTTTGTGTATCCAACCACTTTTTGATAGATAGCCACGTGTCGGTATCTTCAAAAATTTCTTCTTTTGGAGGTAAAACTCCCACCGGTATAACCGGTTTCCGGTGAAGATCTTGTAGGAGTCCTAACCACTCTGCTTCGTACTCGTAACAGCTCCGTACAGCGATGACATCACAACCGTCGAGTACGCCTCCGAAACGGTGGATGTCGGGGACATTCCCTTCGGTGGGCTCCATCATGAATCCATTAAATATGACCCGGCATTCGAATAACCGGAAAGCTACCTGAGTTTCAAATGGAACCCACTTAGGTGGAGTAAGAAAATCCTCCGGCGAAGAACGGTACTCTTCGAATCCCGGCGGTTTCATAATCCCAAGAGTAGCTCCGGTAAAAGCGCTGAAGAATCCAGTTTTGATTCCAAGGCGGCGAGAGATAGGAGGAAGCCAATAAGGCGCGAAATCTTGGAGAATCCAATCCGGTTTCGAAGATTCAATAAACTTCGTCACCGGAATTTGTAAGCCGTCGAAAGCTATTTTAAAGTAAGGAATCAGATCGAAAGGTACGTCGGTGGTGGCTTCAGCGTCCTCCGGGAGTTTGTTGTGGCCAGAAAAAGGGAGCTTGACAAAGTTGATGGCGGAGGAGAGATTCTCCGGCAACCGTGGGAGGAGGCGATCAATGTTACGAGGAGTGGAGATGAAAGAGACGGTGTGACCCTTTTGAACCATGAGCTTAGAGAGCTCCAAGTATGGAACCATATGTCCAAAGGCTAACCATGGAAACATTGCCACGTGGAGCTTGGCTTCATTATCGTCTTCGAAGTTTGTCATTGTGAAATATCAGTTCATCGGCGATTGATTATGTACTTTTATAGAAACTAGACGATGGTCGATGGGATCTGGTTGACCGTTGACCATTGACCTAAACCCCATCACGTAAATGATTCACGTTATAGTCTAGTTGATTTTTTCCAACATGTATTATTAATTTATTACGTCGGTAGGAATCGGATTGATGCACGATATATTTTAAAATATGAGGACGCGTTTTACTCCATAGTCTCAAACAAGTTTTTGGAATGATACGAGTAAATAAAACAATTGTATAAACATTAGCTAGCTTTTTTGCATATTTAATTGTATCCGAGTTAACTGTCCTATCTAAGATTCGTTTGTTTAATTTTGGATTTAATCGTTTATGAATTATTAATTAGCTTTTTGCATATTTTATTTGGTTGCTTGGTTCTTGGCATCTTGCTTGTTTCTTTTAGAGCTTGTTAATTTAGTTTCAGTTGTTAAGAAAAACCAAAATAATTGTTTGCTTAGTTCATTTGGTATCTTGTATTTTTAGTGTTTTTTTTTTCTTAGATCCTTGTAGTTCGAACCTGCTAAACAATATAAACGACCATTGTGCAAAAATTCTAATAGCCGCTTCCATGATTTTTTCACCATTTTAGTTTTTGTTGTTGTTGTTATTGTTTAATAACATAATATGATAGATCTATTAAGTAATTATCGAATCATGAATCAAAATTAACGAAAAATTGAAGCTTTTTTGAAAATCAGATTTTGGACCAAGGTTTCCAATTTAAATCCAATTAAAAATGCAATGGCAGCTGAAAAATAATAATAATAAAGCAGTAAAATAATAGGAAAAACTTTTTTAAGAAAAAAGAAACGTCAGAGAATCCACGATCCCCATTTCCCCTCTATCTCAAGAATATATTTTTTTCTCAATTATAATACTCTCGAAAAATACACAACAATCCTAGAAGGCTAGAACTCTTAAGAAGATGAAAACATGATATAAAAAAAAAAAAACAGAAATTTGGATTTCCAAATCCGTTAGGGCTTTGTTTTCTCTGTTAATTCTCATGAATCTCCAAGTAAAAAAGTGGGATTTGATTTTATTCATTTAAGTGATTTTTTCATTCTAATGGATTAATTTCATCCGGAGCCTTGAGGCAACATGGATCATGATTAGATATGGAGCACAACGAGTAGGTGGTTCCAGCGAAATCATCAAAGGTTGACATGGTGAAGACAAAGATGTTTCAGCCGTTGCGGTATTGGAGACTGATGTCAAGAAGCGGAAATAAGAGATTATTGAATGTCTCATCGTAAGTTCAACATTCTATATTCCTAAGAAAGTTACATTATAGAACCTATGAAACCTACTGTTTTTTAATGGCTACACAATTATATCTATTGCTCTTCTGATCAATTTATAAGTCCCGAATCCCGGCGGTTTCAGAAGTCCGAAAGATGAACAGTTATAAGCAGTGAAAATTCCGTTTTTAATTCCGAGGCGAGTAGCAATTGGAGGAAGCCAATAAGACGAAAAATCTTGGAGAATCCAATCGGGTTTTGAAGATTCAAGAGACGGTGTGACCCTTTTGAACCATGAGCTTAGAGAGCTCCAAGTATGGAACCATATGGCCAAAGGCTAACCATGGAAACATTGCCACGTGGAGCTTGGTTCCACTTCCATCTCCATTGTTGTCTTTAAAGTTTGCCATTGTGTAATATGTCGAGTACTATAGATGAACGACTCTAGTATTCTTTTATAGACAAAAAATAAAATGAGCAGGAAGATATTTGCAATCTGCTTCGGACAAGGGCACGGTCATGGTCAGTACATACATTAATGTTTAAAACACATGTTGACCGAAAAATGTGTGGTTGTAATGAAAATGTTAATAAAAGATTGGCTCCATTGTCGTCCTTGAAAACTTCGAGTGGGCTCTGAGCCTCTGGTAGACGGGTTTAGAGGCGGACGACGATTAAAACCTAACAAAATTAACTACGATTAAAACCGTAAATCGAAGAAACCGTATTTCAATGGTTTTATATTCTATAAAACTGAAAAACCGAAACCAAACCATAAACCGGATTGTCTATACAATAAAGTTGAAACAGATGTTGTGTGAAAGATGTGTGGTTGTAATGAAATTGTTAATAAAAATATTGGGTCCATTGTCGTCCTAGAAAACTTGAAGTGCCTGATATGTTGCATTTTTAGTGTTTTCGAAGCTTGTTTTCGGTTCATTTTCATAGAGCTATTGCATAACTTTTAGGCATTAGGTGCATATTAGAGTAGAGTTTGTATATTTGTGTTCTTTTACAGGTTTTAGATGATATGGGAGCTTAGGAGTGGATTTACTTAGCAAGAAGGGGCAAAGGATGGAGTTGGAAGGTTCGAGAGCTCTTAGCGGTCAGTTCCAGCGGTCTAGCAAGACCGCAAGTGATCATCGGTCACCTCCAGCGGTCACTACAGCCCGATGGAGCTCTCAACAGTTTTACAGAAGATTTGGGAGGACACTTGTAGCGGTCAAACATAACCGAAGGAATTCATCGGTCGTTCCCAGCGGCGAAGACAGACCGATGGTCTCCAGCGGTCAGATCCATCGATATGGCATGACCGATGGGATGGTTTAAATTCATATTCAATTCCTTTTAACCAGACTTAACCAGAATTTCTCTTGTAGTTGAACCAGTCCGAGTTTTGGGCTATAAATAGCTAAACAAAACCCAGATTAGGGAGGGGCATTCTTGTTTTTGTGTTTTCTCTCTTAGCCTCTTTGGAGGTTTAAGAAAACTTTGTGCTTAATCATAACAATTTCAAGTATCAAAACCTTTCTTCTTCTTTAATCCTTCACCACTTACCTTTCTTATCATGATTTCTATGGATTCAAACCATTGGATTTATGTTTTCATGAAGTTAGGAGAGTAGTCTTTTAGATGAGTTTAGGGTTTGGTAATTGAGATGATTGATGGATTGTTGGTGATGTTTAGGGCTAGATTATATGTTAGTCTTTCATTTAGGGTGATTATAATGCTAGATTAGACAAGAGATTGTTAATCTAGATCATTTGCATTTTCATGTCCACAAGATGTATGTTAAAATGCTTGAATAAAACCTAAATGTGCATTTCACACCTCCCGCTTTCTTTTAAATTTGGTTTCTTTAAACAACTAAACTCTTTTGCCTTAGATTAAGTTAGAATCTTTGCAATCCTAGTGCGTTGGTTCTTTTGTCTCCGTGGATTCGACTCTTAAGTATTACAACCATACTTAGGGTTATTTGGTAACCTGGGATTGGAATCAAAAACCTCTTTATCAGTGCCCTCTAGTATACGTTACATATCAACTAAATCCTAGTGTGATTCACGTTGTATTATTTTTTATTTTTTTGCTGGCAAGTAATTTATTAATATGGAAAGGCAGAGCTCAACAAGAACATGTACTAGATTCTGATCTGCATATATCCGCACGTACGTGCATGGTTATATTTGTAAAAAAAAATTATTTAATATTTATTTTTAAAATATAATATAATTGTAAATATTAAATGATGTTGCATATATATTTTATAAATTAATCAAAATATTTCTAACAGTACGATTAGGAGTATTAAATCGAATTTGGATTCAGTTTTTAGTTTAAATTATTTCAGTATATAAGTATATAACCTAGACATATATATTTTTGGGAATGGAAAACCGTCTTGTCTCGTATTCATCCGAAATTTTGTATCCCATAACTATTTTTTAAAAATAATTATCCGTTTGACAATTTTTATTATAAGAGATTGAGTAAAGTTTAAGATAGAATGCTTGTAGTAGATCTGTACATGTTCCATATTCAATCCTTATCTAAATTAGTGAGAATTGAATTTACATACCCAAATTTTTAGATCTCTTACTATTACCCAAAATTCCTGTCTTGTTTTTTTTAATAAAAAATCGTTCGAGTAGTGTTTTTTACTATCCAAATTATCCACTCTCGTTTTATACTTACTATTTTCTGTTCCAATACCATAAATAGACTGATCTTTAAAATATTATATTGATTTCGTCGAATAATGATATTAAAGTAATTAGAATTTAATTATGATTTTTGAAAGTAATTAGTTAGTAAAATAAATTATTTAAAAAATTGGTATAATTTAGAAAAATCAAATTATATACATATGAAAATATATTTTACTGTAATTTTTCTTGGACCATCTATATTATTATTTGAGCAATGTTGAAAAGATTTTAACCAAGAATCATCTGTTATATTACATAAAATGCCATTGAGAAAAAGTAATTTAGTGACCAAAGAAAAGAAATGAAATAAGGACAAATTTGGCAAACAAAAGTCAAGACACGCGGATCCTAAAATAATCTTTTAGAAAACACGCGGATCTTTTAAGTTATCTATCACGTCATTATTTTACTCAGGGCCCATTACATATTGAGAGACGTAATCAATGATGAAATTTAAAGGTCCGTATATATTCTCTATACTATTAAAAAAAAAGCACTATTTAAAAGTAATATTAAAGTTCTAAAATATTTACATAAAATTTCATTAAAAAAAAAAAAAAAAATTCATTAATGGTAAAAATATTTTTGTATCTTAACTTATATTCATGTATTCAAACACAATTAAAAGATTTTTTAAATATTAACTAATGAATAAAAGATTTCATATAATCAGAAAATCTCTAATAACATATTTTTTATAAAAAGATTTATGTGTAAATTAAAGATTTTGTTAACCTATAATAATAAATTGAATAATATAATTTATTGTTTTTAGTTATTAAAATAATTTCAAAAGGAAATCATTTTCGGATTGATGTTGATACTTATAGTAGTTTTAAGTACAAGTTTATATTGTATGTTTGCAAGCTTACACGCATTATAGATGATTTTAATCACTCAAATGATTGTGGGTCTTCAATAAATAAAAAATAAACTATGTTGTGTCATCAATAAATAATTTTTCAAAATATTTACTTATTATCTTATTACAAATTCCAAAAATAACTAATTTAAAATTCTAAATTATGGAACAATCTTCTCAAACTTAATTCAAAATTTTTATAATTAATAAATACGCTAATTACATATTTGATTAATCTTTGTAAAAACTTTATTAACATATAAACAAAAAATATATTTTATAATAAAAAATTAGATATTTCAAATTGAGTTAATTTAAATTATCTTAAACGTCAGTATATTTTTGGTATTGGAACAAAAAATAGTGGGTATGAGACGGAAATGGATAATTCAGATAACAATAAATTACTCGAACGAAGTTCAATAAAAATGGGATAAGAATTTTGGATAACGGTACGGGATTCGAAAATTTGCGTAAGTAAATTCAATTCTTAAATGATCACTAATTTTGGTAAGAGTTGACTATGAGATAGATAAAAATCCACACATACGTGCGGTTTGATATGGGTCAAAAATTTATATAATCCGCTGTGGAGCAGGTTCCGAGTTGCAGGTTTGACCCGATTGACAGAGCTAGCCCTCTCAATTTGATTCATAACATGCGGGTCCCGGCCTGTTAGATCCACTGCGGACCGGATGTAGGTCAATTTTTTAAAAAAAATTGTGGGTCACGGGTCCGGATCGAAACATTTTTTTACGAAGTAGGTGCGGATCATCATATTTTGTAAAGCGGCTTTGCGGTTATCCGCATTTAAAAAAATAAAATAATATTAATGACTATTATTTTATAAAATTTAGTAGTTAAATTTTAAAAATATAATAAATATATATAGATATATATATATATAGTTATCCAAATATGTTTTTTGAATTGGGAGTTTATGTTTTTGTTAATACTAAAATTTTATTAATAGATAGTTATTTTACTAAAATTATAAAAAATAAATTTTAATTATTATTTAAATATTTACATGTTATCCATGGGTGTCTGCTTATTTAAAGATGACATGTGCAGATTAATTATTTTTATTTGGCAGGTCACGGATTGCAGTTTGATGCAGGTCAAAAATTCATATAACCTGTTGCAGGACGGGTCGCGGATTACGGGTTTGATCCGTTTGACAGGGCTATAAACAAGTAAGGGACAAAACATGATAGAACACAACAAAATATGAATTATGTCTACCCGTACTAAGAATAAATCTAAATCAATTCGTAAGTATACATTAATTTGGTGGATCGCGGATTGCGGATTTGATCCGTTTAACAGGGATATGAACAAGTAAGGGGCAAAACAAGATGGAACACAACAGAATATTAATTATGTCCCTCCGTACTAAGAATAAATCTAAATTCAATCGTATGTATAAATTTTCATAAATCTATACTATTAAAAAGGAAGCACTCTTTAAAAAAACATTAAAATTCTAAAATATTTACAGGAAATGTCATTGAATCTAAGAAGAAGAAAAAATTCATTAATGGCAAAAATGTCTTTGTATCTTAACTTATATCCATGTATCCAAACACAATTAAAAAAATTTTAAATATTAATTAATAAACAAAAAATTTCATATAATCAGAAAATCTCTAACAAAATCTTTTTATTAGTTATATGTATTATATGACAATTTAAAGCAAATTAAAAATAATATCAAACATAGATGATATGAGAAGCATAATTTAAAATCTTAACTAAATCTACCATTTATATTAACAAAAATAAATAATATGCTATTGTTCGATCTCAAATCTTTATTTTGCAATTCTAATTGGCTAACATTTAAAAAAAAAAAATTAATTTCGTCCAAAATTAATAAGAGAGAGAAAGTGAAAATAATTTTTTAAAACTAATAATTATTCAAAATATTTTTATAATTTATAATTTATTTAAATTAATTTCTGATTACTATTATACCGTTAATAACTTTATTTAAAAACACTAAAAACTAATGGCATTTTATGTAATTGTTTACATTTTAAAGTTTTTTTTAAAGAGTGTTTTCTAATTAATAGTATAGATTTACGCTAATAGTGCTTTTAATAAGAAGATTTTTAAATACATTACATAAATAATTTAAATCTATTGATAATCTATTGATAAAATTATTATGATCACGTTAATAAACTTACGATAATATTGCATAGTAACTAACGTAAATCTTCTTATAGTTAAACTAAATACATATTTGACTAATCTTTGTAAAAACATTATTAACATGTAAAAAAAATATATATATTATAGTAAATATACTAATAATTTTTAATTTTACAACATGAGTTAATTTAAATTATTTTAAGAAAAAAATAAAATTTAATTTATTTTCAAAATTCATTAAGATCATGATTTAAAACTAAATAATGATTCGTAAACTAACAAAAATCATATTCTATATTCTATTAATATGTTTTGTGAAAACATAAATGCAATGAAAAATCACATTAAATATATTTTCATATGTATATAATTTTATTTTTCTAAATTATACGAGTTTTTTACGTAATTCATTTTACTAACCACACATACATTCAAAAATGGTAATTAAATTTTGATTACTCTAATATCGTTATTCAACGAAATCAATATATTATTTAAAGGTCATTCTATTTTTGGTATTAGAACAAAAAATAGTGGGTATGAGACGGGAACAGATAATTTGGATAACAAAAAATATTTACTCGAACGATGTTCAATAAAAACAAGGTAAAATTTTTGAATAACGGTACAGGCCCGAAGTGCAGGTTTGACTCGCTTGACAAAGCTAGCCCTGTCAATTTGATTCATAACACGCAAGTTCTGTCCCGTTAGACCCGCTGCAATGCGGATGCGGATCAATTTTTTATTCAAATCATGGATCGCGGGTGCGGATTATTATTTTTTGGCTGACCGGGTGCAGATCATCATGTTTTGTAAAGCGGGTTTCCGGATACCCGCATTTAACAAAAATAATAATATTAATTACTATTATTTTATAAAATTTAGTAGTTCAATGTTAAAAATATAATATATATATATATATATTTATCCAAGAAAATTGTTTTTTTTATATTGAGAATTTATGTTTTTAATACTAAAATTCTATTCATAAATATTAATTTTACTAAAAAATTTAAAAAATAAATTTTAATTATTATTTAAATAATTACGGATTACCTGCGGGTATCTGCAGATTTAAGCGGGGCGGGTGCGGGTTAATTATTTTTATTTTTTGGGTTGCGGATTGCGGTTTGATGCAAGTCAAAAATTCATATAAACCGCTGCGGGTAGGGGTGGGCACGGACCGGATATCCGGTTTTTTCTCCCACCTTGGTACCAGGTTTGTCCCGCCGGGTAATTGAGTTTGTCGGCTTGGTACTTGCCCCACCGATAACGGGTACCCAGCGAAACAAGTACCCGCCCAAAATTTCGAGGCTTGCAGGTTACTTGCCCCGCCACGGGTACCCGCGGGTAATTACTTGATTTTTTTTTAGTAACGGGTTACAGGTATTTTTTTTACGGATAACGGGTATTTTTGCGGGTATAGGGTAATGGACTGGTAATGGAGTGGATAACGGGTACGGGTAGTGGGTAACGGGTAAAGGACGGGTAACGGAGCGGATAGTGGAAAAATTTTCTGGCTTGATACTTGGCTTGACTTGGCAAGTAATGGATCGTGAAGGCTTGATACTTGGTTTGAACGGGGCGGGTACTTGGCCGAATGGGACGGGTACGGGACTAGCCGGGCGGGTCACGGATTGCGGGTTTGATCCGCTTGACAGAGCTATGAACAAGTAAGGGACAAAATGGGATGGAACACAACAGAATATGAATTATGTCCATCCGTACTGAGAATAAATCTAAATTCAATCTTAAGTATAAATTGTTATAAATGTTTTTAAAAAAACATGCGGACCCGGTTAACTTAATTTTAACCGTTCTTGGCAATTTTATATCCGAATTGATAGTTCACGAATTTAGTATAAATATTACCGATCACTAATCCGGTTTACGGTTAATTCTGGTACAACATTCAGATCAGTCAGAATGTCAAAATACTGATGAAATCATTATTATTTTTAATATTTATAAATTGGATTAAAACTAAACCGAATACATAATTGGTATGAATTTAGATTATATATGCTATATCTAATAAAATATTTATAAACATAACTCCGCACGTATGTGCGGGTCCAAATCTAGTGTTTTAAAAAAAAAAAATACGCGGACCCGGTTAACTTAATTTTAATCGTTCTTGGTGATTTTATATCTGAATTGATAGTTCACGAGTTTAGTACAAATATTATTGATCACTAATCCGGTTCACGGTTAATTTCGATATAGCATTCAGATCAGTCCGAGTGTCAAAATACTGATGAAATTATTATTATTTTTAATATTTATAAACTGTATTAAAACTAAACCGAATACATAATTGGTATGAATTTAGATTATATATGCTATATCTAATAAAATATTTATAAATAAAACTAGTAAAATAAATAAAACTGATGCAAGCTTATATCGTAGTGCTAGGAATGATCAACGTCACAAATTTTCTCCATGAAAGATTCCAATAAAGAAAACGTAAGTTTTTTTTTTCTTTTTTTTGTTAAAAGGCTTAAAGAAAACGTAAGCTATACCCCTTTTTTTAATCTTCTTATTGCATTAACCAAAAGAAGCATCCAATGAAACATAGGATTTGTTATAAACCCCCAATAAACCAGTTACTTAACCAAGTATAATTGTAATTATAACTCAATCAAACATATTTTAGTATAAAGATTCTGTTGCATAACTGAATTTCAATATATTCAATGTTTTTTATTAAAATATCTGCTGTTTCTTAATTATAAATCTTTTATTGAACTTTAATTTACACTAGAAGTATATAATTAATGAGTATAAAATGAACATAGTCAACACGAATAATACTTATTCATGTCATTACTAAGTATAGAAGATTTTACAACATTATATACTGAAATATAAAATATAATATCTCATAAATTAAATTTACACATAGGACAATTTTTACATGAATTAAAATTAATAATACATTTAAACTACTGGTTTAAACGCAACAGATGCAGATGCTTGATTATCAAGCAAATAAAGTCGTATTTATTAAGATTTGATGCTATTATATATGATCATATAGATATATGAATGAAATGTTGTACCATACTATTTTCCATAAGCCGTAGATAAATCAATTTTAAATACAAAATACTAAACTTTAAACCAAAACCCAAAACAATTTAACAACAAATAAAAGGAGAGACAGAAGATAAAAAGAAGTTAAAGGTTTTATATAAAAAATAAAAAAATAAGACAGAAGATGCGTGGTCCGAAAAAAAAAAAACGTGTGTGGTCCGAAAAAAAAAAACGTGTGTGGTCCTAACGTAATTCTATTTTATTTTGTCAGCAACTAATTTATTAATATAGAAAGGCAGAGCTCAACAAGAACAGGTAAGAGAATATGGAAGGTGAATATGAACAAATAAATATAAAGATGCGCCGTAATTATTCTTTAACATATGAAAAGGCTTGTGTGATTTGCACAGTGCTTTTTATGATGTGGGCTTATTTGGTTAGGCCCATAATCACAAGTTTCATATGGAACAGAATATATATAGAGCCCAAAAAAAAAACAATTGGAGGTGCGGGGAATCGAACGCAGTGCCTCTCGCATGCGAAGCGAGCGCTCTACCATATGAGCTACACCCCCGATTGATATAACTTCGTACAAATAAATTTGATTTCACGATCCGTCAAAAGGAAAAGTCAAACTCGAAAAACCCTGAAAATTCAAAATTGTACACTAGTAATAAACAAAACATTTTTTTCAGATTTCTTATTAACTTGGAATCTTTCTCAGTTTCCCAATTTCTTCAAGACTTGTGAATCGATATGGCGAATGATGAAACGATACTGGATCAGCTAAAGAAGGAGATTCCAGTGGATGAGGAAGAATCTCTGGTTTTGAATGGAGACTCAAGCGTCGGTCTCGTCATCGTTGACGTTGTTAATGGCTTCTGCACCGTTGGCTCCGGCAACATGGTTTATACAATTTTTAATCTTTTCATTTGATCTGTTCTAATTTCTCTAAAAAAGTTGGAATTTTTTTTTTTTGGGTTTGTTTCTTAATGTCTTCCAAGTGTTTTGTGATATTGCTTCAGTGAAGTATTTTTGAGCTAATTGAGCTGTTTGTCTTGTGATTCTGTAGGCACCAACAAAGCATAATGAACAGATATCGATAATGGTGGATGAAACTTCAAAGCTTGCTAGAGAATTCTGCAATCGGAAATGGCCGATTTTTGCGTTGCTCGACTCTCATCATCCAGATATTCCGGAGAATCCGTATCCTCCTCATTGTATTATAGGAACTGAAGAATCAGAACTTGTTCCTGGTATTGTAGCTTTGTCAATGTCTTGTTTTAGATTCTATATTTCTATCACTTGTGAAGACTGTCTCTTGATTTCTTCTTCTGATAATGAATCAGCTCTGAAGTGGCTTGAAAGTGAGAGTTGTGCCACTCTTAGGCGAAAGGATTGCATTAATGGGTTTGTGGGTTCGATGGAGAAAGATGGTTCTAATGTTTTTGTGGATTGGGTTAAGGAAAAACAGATCAAAGTTGTAAGTTTTTGTTATTATATGATCAGTACAAGTTCAATGCTTTTAGGCATATCTTAAACTTACTTGAACATCCCTTTTGTTTTTGGGGATATGAAGATTGTGGTTGTAGGTATCTGTACAGACATATGTGTGTTTGATTTTGTGGCTACTACACTCTCTGCTCGAAATCACCTTATTCTTCCTCCTCTGGAAGATGTGGTTGTGTACTCGCGTGGCTGTGCTACTTTTGACCTTCCTTTTCATGTAGCAAAAGACATCAAAGGCGCTCAGGTGCATCCGCAGGTATTACTTACTCTGGTGAAAATTTTGATGTTTCTGAAATTAGCAGTTATTAGTTTATTTTGTTTTGGTGACTTAACACAATTTAAATCGGTTCATCTTCTTATCGTCTGTTGCGTTTCTTTGTTACCAGGAGCTGATGCACCATGTAGGTCTATACATGGCTAAAGGAAGAGGTGCTAAGGTAGTCTCTGAAATTTCTTTTGAGACTTGAAAAATTATCTTGCTAGAAAATCTACCTTTCTTGATCTCAAGTTTACAGTAAATTGTTAATTTTTCTTGTATATTGTTTATGAAGCTTGTTCTATGAAGATCAACTTTTGGGTAACTGTTTCAGAATGACAAATAATTTTATTTCTCATCTGTTCTAGATGAAATGTTCTGTCTTGAGATTTTTGGGAGATAATAATGGATCTTACAGTCCTAGCATAGTCTCATAAGATAGTTGGGGAACTATTGTCTGTTTTTTTGCCATAATGAAACAAACATAAAATCACAAACCCTGTTTCTTGTAATGGTCTGAACATACAAATTTTGATGAAGAGAAAGAAAATGTAAAAAGCCTGAAGACATTCATCTTGTTTCACCAGTTACAAACTGTGAACAATCTACAATACTCAAAAAGGATAACCAACACAAAAAAAAAACTATTGTTTCAATCTCGCAAACCGAAATAAAGGGAGTTGGGGATAAAAAGGGTCAATCTCCCCAGAGAAATACAGGTAAAGAAGACGACGAATGAATCAAATCCTCCATGAATCTGATAAGTTACAGTATATGAATCAATTTAACTCTCTGGATGGTATATAGTATATAATATGTAAATGTTACCTATGTAGAAGCCTTCATCTTTCTATATAGTGAGGGATGCATGCAGGAAAATATTGATGGCTTTGCTCTCTTCTGTTTGGAGCCAAAGATGAATGACCTTAAGGGCACTCTTGAGCGACTATCCGAATGCTGGAGATCAAGATCCGATCTGTTCTTTGAACCCGTAAGAGAAAACTCCTCGCTCAGCTTTCCTAGTGTCTTGTCAACCTCGAGTTGAAGCGTGGTAATGTGATCTAATCCTGCCTGTAACTCGTCTGCCACTTTGTTGTTCTCTTGCTTCATGTTCAACACCTCACCTTGAAATTTAGCAGCTTGATAGCTTGTGAATCTGAAATCATCATCTTCAGCACTTGACTTCAAGGCTTTTGTTATCTCATCCTGTATGTTACACAATGACTCAAATCTGGATTTCAGTTCCTCTTTCAAAGCTGCACCTTTCTCCAGCCACAGACCCAGGTCTGTGTTTATTTCCCTCAAGTGTACATAAAGTGGTCGAACATCTGATCTCAGGGCATATTTTGCTGTACTGCTTCCATCTTGCTTTCTTCTTTGCTCGAGCTTTGATATCTCGGATTGTAGATCTTCAATTGAAGTGTCGTAGCTTTGTATCTGTCCAAATGCTGTGCTGAACCTTAACCAGAAATCTAAATTCTCTTCTAGAAGTTCATCAATATTCAACCTGAACTGTTCCTCAACCAGGGACATGTGCTCATTTTCTGAAGCCATGAGTCCGATGGAATAATCGTCGTTTGACAACTGGTTATCCATCAAGTCATTACTGTCTGCAAGACCCTTCTGCAGAAGGCTCATTTTTTCTCTTAGTAGCTTAATCTCATCATCTTTTGAGGTGTTTTCTGTCTTCATCTTTGTTTTTGTTTCATCCAAAGTTTTCTTCATATCCTTGTAGTTCCTTAGAATAGTCGTGTACTCCGTAAGCAAATGCTTTTCTCTATTTTCCATTCCCTTCATGAACATCTCTTTCCAATCTGGTTCACTTTCTTCCTCCTTTTGATCCTCTTGTTGTTCGCCATTGATAGCGATATCAGATTCTTTGGAAGATATCTGCTTCTCTAAAACATTATCCAGCGCAGAATCTGTCTTGTCAGATACAGCTTGCTTCTCTAAAACATTTTCAAGAACAGAATCTGTCCTTTCAGATGCAGCTTGCTTCTCTGAATCAGAGTCTACTTTTTCAGTAGATTCCAAAACAGTTTCTGGATTTTTACTTGGGACGATGATATCTTCTGCTTCTGTTGTCACATCTTGGGTCTGTTCAAAACTTACACTCATTACGGATTCTTCTTTCTTCTCCTCAGCCGTTTCCTTTCGATGTTCCTCTGTCTTTTCACTAACATCTAAATTCTTCTTCTCACCTTCCATATTCATCACCAAGTTATTAGACTCACTCTCTTGCTTCACCCCACCAGAGAGGTTATCGAGATTATGACAGGCATCATCAAAATGTGTCTGCAGATTGCTACTCTTGTCCAAAACATTTCTGTCCAAATCCTGCAATGCCTTTAGTTTCTCCTCCATTTCCTTCAGCTTTTTCCTCAGATCACTCTTGTCATCTGCCAACGTCGTCTTATCGGTTTCAAGAGTACTAATCTGTGTCTGTAGACCGTTGGTCTCATTTCTTAATCTCTGTATCAAAGCAGTCTGCGATGAAACCGCACTCTCCAAGCTAATCACTTTGTTCACAAGCTCATCAACTTTCTCAGCCATCTCTGCCCCACTGAGTGATGAATCCACACCTGACTCAAAATGTTCTCTAATCTTCTCCTTTACAGATTCCAACTCTTTCTTCTTCTTAGACATCTCTTTCATCTCATGCTCCAACTCTTCTGTTCTTCTAACTTCATCACCATCGTCTTTCGCAATGACACTTTCGTCCCCTAGAAACTGGCTTGCGATAGACCTTAGCTTCTCTTTAGACTCCTTAATCTTCACATGTTCTTCTCTAGCTTCTTCATATGTCCTCTCTTGCTTCTCCTGCAACTCTACTAGCTTCTCCTGACAAGACTTTATCGCAGTCTCAGTCATCAATCTCCGAGCTTCATCGTCTTCAATCGCAACACTCTCACCAAACTCATCCTGCAAACCACAAATCCTATCTTGTTTCTCCTTAATACTCTTTTCAAACTCCCAATACTTAGACAAACCTTTCTCGTAAGAGCTCTTCACAAACTCCTTCTCCGTCTGCAACGCCAAAATCTCTTTCTGCAACTTATCAATCTCCCCCATCGCCTCAGGCTTGCTCAAACCCGAGCTCTTAACAACCACATTCGTAGAACCGCCCGTATACTTCATAGATTTCCTCGGCTGAAGCTTCTTCGTAGCCACTTTAACCGCGCTTTTCAAGTCTTTCACAGGCAATTTAGGAACATTAGGGACATTAGCACCAGAAAGATTCGATCTTTTAGCGAATTTAGACATGGAATCGCCATCATCATCATCCATAGCAAAGTTTGGAACTTGGTCAGGAAAAACAGAAGCAATCGTTGTGTTAGCATTTTGAAGCTCTGTTGAAATATGATCATAACGTTCAGCTAAAGCTCTATAAGCTCTATAAGATTCTTCAACAAAGCTAATGAGTTCTGGTCTCTTCTTGTAATACATCTCTGCACGCTTCGCAAACGAATCTCCATCTTCTTGTAGAAGCTTCAACACATATTGTACCTTCTCTTCAATATCTATAAATTCATATTCAAAAACAAAGATCCTTACTTTTAGATTTAGACAAACCTCAAAGATCATAAGGATCTCAACTTTTTTATAAACCAGACAATCAAACATATGTACATATAAAAACAGAGAGAGATGTTAAGAAAAAGGAGCGACCTTGAAGGTTTTGTTCGAGCCATTTCGATTGTTTGGTTCGGATATGACTCGCCCACCACCATGAATACGCATTACTCGCAGCTCTTTGAAGCATCGTCGAAAATTATCAATAAAAATTTAATCTTTTCATTCAAATTCCCAGAAAACAGAGAGAAAACAGAGCTTATGTGTGTGAACCCTTTTTAATCTCTGTGTCTAGATCTCAATAAGAAAAGAAAAAAGGAAATTTTCCGAGAAAAAAACTTTGGTTAGAAAGACCCACAAAGAAACTAAAAGGTCTATTTTGGTTGTAAATCAAAATCAAAAATTGAGGAAAGAACGTGCAAATAATTAAGAAATGACTGCTTTTTTCTGTATCATTCAAGAGAGATCATGGGTGGGAGCAAACCTCGCTCTGCTTTTTAAAGAAAAGATTTTAATTTTCTTTTTAAGACTATTATTATTTACTCAATTAATTTTTTTGAAACAAATGTAATATTTTTTTTTGATAAAAATACAAATGTAATATACGAATGTCTCTTAACCAATGTTATAGTGCCAGCGTCGTGGTTCCCGAGAAGTCGGAAGCATTCTCTCCGATTATTCTTTTGTATCAAACGTTAGAGAATATGTCAGAACCAGAAATAAAATAATTTAATTTATTGACCCTTTAATTAATTTGAGAAAGAATCTCAGAGAATATATACATATTAAAATACAATGGAAAAAAAGAGTGTGAAAATGTCGTCTTTGATTAAAAAGTTATAAAGATGTTCAAGCAAGCGAAGCCTTAATCATTAATTAATTGAATCTTAGAGAACCATTTTTTTTTGTTTTCCTCTTTTTGACGGTTTAAGCACAAAACCGGACACGTTTTGATGAACTGGTCAAAGGTCGGTGTATCTCGTGCCGACCTAAACCTTCTTTCTTGTCCGAAGGATCTCTTCAACTTCAAACCTCACTCATGGAATATCTCATTTCATCAGACCAATATGACGTAGTGCTTTTTTTTTTAAACAACAAGATGAAGTAATGTAAAAGAGTAGTAGAGTTTGATACCAATTAAAAAAAAAAGTTTCTACCCAAAAAGAAAAAAAAACTTGACGCATGCAGCACAAAAACGTATAAATAAATAATTATATGATTATTTTCCAAAGAAATAATTATATGATTAATTTCCAAAGAAAAGATTATAATATTTTACTCATAAATATATGAACAGTCTTATCAGATGTTTTTTTTTTTTTTAATAAAGGGTTTAAACTCTCATCAGATGTCGCATCTAGAACTTGATCTTTATCTTGATCTCATCTAACCATCGCATAAACTCACACGAATCACAGATCCACAATACCTCAATTTCAAATTATTTTGTTTTTGCTATTTGGACTTCTAAGATTCAGTCCAGACGCTTAACTCGTGGTGAACTTTTGGCTGAGACGGTTTTTATGGTTTGAACCTTACTTAGTTTTACTCGACTCTTGGGTTTTGACCTTTTTCTTTTGGCTTACGGTTTAGGTTGTGTCTTCCTAAGATAACAATGTAATCATGTAAGGCATAAGGCATAATGCTAATTAAAATATAAAATTGAAACCTCCTTAAAAAGTTGAAGTTGGTTTCTTGTCTGGGTAGATTAGATTTTAAGTTCTTTTTCTGTCAAAATAGTTTGTCTCTTTGTTTACTTTGCTCTGTATAAAATCTTAAACTTCTGCATCAAAAAAAAAATCTTAAACTTAGAAACCCCAAAAATCATAACAGAACTTTTAACCTACGTACTTGTATTTTCTATTTCATAAAAACAATCTATTCAATACAAGATCAAAACTAGTTTCTAAAGCCATTGGTTTCGCACTAAACGGATTAGATCGATAATCTTTACTCTACAATACAGACTAAAGTTTGTTGGCGATAATATTAGATAAGAGTGAAAATCATAAAATGAAATACTCTCTCTCCCTCAGACAAAAGACTTACAACAAACATATGAGAAATTTATTTGCACAAAAAAAAAAGAAGACATTGTCTCTTGTTATACAGAGTTAAAAAGATTTACATTAATCTCCTTACTCCATCAACTTCTTTGTATTGTTCCATCTCTAGCCACCATACGGTAAGCTGCACAATACCAAACACATGCGGTAGCAAAACCGTAATTAAGTAGTGTATTTTTCGCATATAATTTATAAAATATAATATCATATAAGATAACTTTGCAAGCTTTAAACAAAACGTAGCAGCGGATAAAATAAATATATATTTTTTTAAAAAATACGTAAAATCTTTGCTTTTACAAAAAAAAAATCTGATAAATGAACCACCTTATTTACGATTTTATAATCCATCAAAATTTTTGAAATCAAGATAAGAAAAATGAAACGGTGAATAAATAAGTACCCGAGCCGAAGGGAAGTGTCGGAGCTCTCGGAGTCAACAGGAGCGCCGGTGGAGTTTCCGGCGTTAGTAATGGACTCCGACGAATGTCCTTCCTCGTACACGGCGGCGATCTCCGATTCATCACCAACATGCGCCTTAATATATATCTATACCGTAACCAAACAAATATTCCAATTTTAACATTAAACCAAAAAAAAAAATATATACAAATTGCAAAATAATCGAGACTATATATATTCACGTACTTGCATGCCAAGTCTCTCGTTCTCTTCCGTTAGTTGTGTTCCCTGCAAAAATCAAGATTCGAAAAGAAAGAAGACAAAAAAAAAAAAGTTATCAGTAAGTGCTCTAATTGTATTTTGCATTTTGTATACTTATATGTCATCATCTGTCTTGGTTTTCTCTAGAGATCAACTAACTTACGGGATGAGTAACTACTATTGACAAGAACTCTCAACCAAACCAAATCAAACAAGAATTAGATTCATTTTAGTTTCCATATTTCATAAAACCACAAAAAAAAACAAGAAACAACACACTAATCACTTGGTTATACCATTAGATTTAAAGACACTTTTCAGCCGCGCTAATCACTTGGTTTAACAATTTATCTCAAATGATCAAAGACATGTGTCTAGAGCTTAGTAATTCATAACTAGAGTTTAAATCTAGTGAGTGTGAATTGTAGACCGGAAAAAAAAAAAAACAAGATCTGTTATAGAAAAAGGGTAAGCGCATACTTTCTGCCTCAACCGGTTGTTCTCATCCATCAATTCCATTCCCTAAACACCACAAATAAAAAGGTAGAAATTTAAACTCTCGAAATTGCTAAAATTAAATGAATCAAGAAATAAAGATTAAATGTAATGTTTGATTCTTACCTTTCTTTGAAGGTCGCTGATTTCTTTCATAATCTTCTCACTCTGCAAGTAAGTTGCATATTTGAAAGCTTAGAGAAATCGTATACATGGTATCATAACGTTACATCTTTAGACATGTAATGTTTTTAAGAACCTTGGTTTCAATCACACGCGCCAAACCAGCTTCGAGGGCTTTCTCTAGCTGTTGTAGCTCTTCAACATTAAGTCCTTGAAGTTCATCTCCTCTCATTTGCCTATATATGATCATGTATACACATATATGGTTAGAAAATGATAATTACTTCAAAATTCATAGACTATGCGTATATACTATATAGTGTACCTTAGTCGGTGGCTCGTGTCCGCAATTTCTTTGCTCAACCGAGCATGATCACTGTTCTCAACCAACTAACAAATAAACATTGAGTTAAGCTCTTAATCAAATCCGTAATGATCTAAGCTCAAATCTCTACACATGACTAATTCTACATCTCTAACTTCAGAAAGCTAGCATCCATTCATGTAAAAATGATTATACTGGTTTTATAACTAAACTATGATCATACATAGAGAATCACAAACCTAATAGTCCGAGTTTCAAGTCTTTTCAATACTCTTTTAAAAGCATTTTCGTTAAAATGTAGTCTAATAGTATGCGCTAATATAGTTGGGCCTATTAATACAATTTCTAAGAGTTAATAAAACAATCTTCTGTACATGAGTATACATTAATTAAAATAATTAATGGTGATTCAACTGAGCAGCTATACGCTGTTTCGTAAGGTACAAAAATCGCGAAAGAAAAATGTATGGTGAATTCGAGATTATATATATCTTACCTGCAACTCAAGAGACGGCTGATCAAGCTTCTCCAAGTTCTTTGATTGCAAGTTATGCCTCTCTAATACTTCCTTCATACTGCATTATACACAACACAAAAAAAACAGATTCCAATAAATATCTTATTATATAAGACTATAAATAATATAGTCCCACAATATCTATATGCAACACAAGAAAAAATATATATAGAGCTTTTATGTAAATCAAGATTTACATTTTCTTAACTGTTACTGTAATTAGATACCTTGTTTTTGCTAAATAAAGAGTTTACTACACTTTGTTATATCATTAAAGTCATTACTGTTTCTCACAACTTGTTATATAAAATAGTCAGTGGTCCAATAAGGTTTGATACAGTAAACTTCATTGTATCTCGCGTATACATCTATAAACTCGAAATTTTTGTCTGGATCTAGACACGATTCTTTCAAGACTTCAAGAAATCTAATAAAAGTGAAGTTAGAGATAGAGAGAGAGAGAAAGACCTGGAGCTACAGAACTCGAAGAGCTTTCCGGTGGAAGAGAAGATGATAAGAGCAACATCGGCGTCACAGAGAACGGAGAGCTCTTCAGCTTTCTTGAAAAGACCTCTTCTTCGTTTTGAGAACGTCACTTGTCTTGCCGTCGCGTTGTCTATTTTCTTGATCTGAATCTTTTCTCTAGCCATCACAAGAAAACCCTAAAAGCAAGAGTGCTTAGATTTTATCTATTTTGATGGATCAAGATTCAAGAATGAGTGATGATTAAAGAGAAGGTAAAGAGAGGGGAGGAAGAAAGAAGAACGCAGAAAAAAAATTGTGAGAGAGGAAACAGAGAATTTTTGCTAAAAAGGAAGACTTTAAAGAGGAGAGACAGTGACAAGACGACTGAAATGGAAAGTAAGTCGTGTTCTTTTTGCTAAATTTAGAAGAATAAATATGATTTCAAGACAGTAAAAACCCTAGTTTTTTTTTGAAGATTATAGGATTTGAAAGGAAGAAAATCAAACGATGTGAGATTATAGATCTGGATGATGATGAATTCACAAGAAAAATAAAAGAGGGTTAAACACAAACCAAGAAAGAAAACAAAATAAGGAGAAAAAAAGCAAAGGGAATATATAAAATTTTAAATTTCTACCTCAAAGGTCGAGGAGAGAAGTAGACATGAGATATTTGATTGGTGAAGATGAGATATTTTACAAGGAGGGGTTTATATTATTTAATAAGATGATGGGGTTTCTTAAATGATTATTTTTTGGAAGGAAAAAAAAGATTTTTATTTGTATGGATATTGGTTTGTGTGTGGTGGTGATTAGATATGGTGAGGTAATAGGATTTTATAAGTCTCCAATGAGATGAGAGAGAGGAGAGAAGTGTGTGTTTGGGTCAGTGGAGAATTTCTTTTTATAGGGAAGCATAAAATGAGTTGTCTCACTTTGTCACTTACACTCCTTGTAACTAATTGGTCGTCTTTGCTGTAAAAAAAACACAAGAAACTCTCTAGAAGTTTCGGGGCTATGATGTAATTTCATATTTCTAATGTTAATACTTAATTTATAGAAATATGGAAGTAGATCACCAAGGTCCAACTATATATTATTTTGTTTATAAAACTATTTGAGTTATATGAAAATCCATAATGTAAAAATACAATGGTAAATTTCAAAGACATGTTTCAGATATTAGTGCAACATTTTCCAAATTTAGTAACGCACTAACGCTCAAGCTAGTAGTGGAATATATATGCTCGTGTGTGTCTGTTTTGTCATGCACGAAGAATTTTAGTTTATCCAGTAATCATTCCACACAAAAAAAAATGTAATATCATCACCCAAATATTATATAAAAAAAATTGAAATGAATTTAGTTGAAATTACATACTTTTAACGGGCTTTCATGTATCATTAATCATGTATAACATTTCATTACATAACTTCAACATTACTAATCACTAAACTCATTAACCGGGCCAACCGTTAATTTCATTCGCCAGTTCGTCACCATCATTCCATAGACTAGAAAGCCAAAAAGGAAATTTCAATCCGTGGATAAAGGAAAAGATTAATTGGTATTTAAAGTAAATTATGTTTTTGCATGCGTTAATGCGGAGAAATAGTGAATAGAGGGACCCTTGAGGAAGAGTAATAAACAGTGTCGACCACTAGAAATTCAGAAGGGACCCAAACCAAACCCAAAGAAACCTGATTGGGACACGATCCATTGTCCGTACAGATTTTATTTTTATTAAAAAAGTTTCAAGAACAAATAAAATTAGATTACTCCACAACTACTCAAACCCCACTCTTCTTTATTACTCCAAGAATACACTTATGTACCCATTATACATGTGGCTCGTATCTCTCGCTCCCAAAAATCTCGTGTTGGAATTATTACGAACTTAGGACACGATATGAATGGTTGAACTTTAAGCGGTTGTTAAAGCCCATATGGTTCATGTGATTAATATGGTATGCGTTTGTGCAAAAAATTGTTCTAAGTGATACATCTACTACAGAGTAAAAAGCAAGTGTTTTGCGAGTAAAACCACAATACACGTAAGTTTTGGTGCTTTTCAAAGATTTTTCTCAACAACAATACCTCTTCCACTCCGCAAGAAATCGTCCAAGGCTATTCTTGCTAAAAAGAATCGCACACACTATGCTGATCAAATATAAACATGGCTTGCCTATGATTACTTTTCTCCTTTTACCTATCATTTTTGTAGATTTTTCTTTGTTTTTATCTTTTCTTTGGCAAGGAAAAACTTCTTGATTAAGCTCATTTTGTAATTAAACCCTCTCGTTCCTTAATGAAATTCAAATTCGATATATATATAGAAAACCGATCAAACATGATTTTTTTAACAACAAAAACAACGATGAGGTGATTGGTAATTCATTTAGAACAATATTTTCATCCACTTTTAGAGCGATATTTTCAGCTACTTTGATCTAATGTCTTCGGTGAGGCGGATTCTCAATAGTGAATAGGATGGAAGCTCTAGAAGTGGCATCAGAGGACACTATTGTCCATGTTTTCCTTTTTGGTTTCTTCTAGTATTTCTGGTTTGGAAAGGCTGCATCATAAAAATTGGTTACATAATTTGAAATTGAATAGTAGAAGTCGCACGTGACAACTGTGTGTTTTGATTGGTCAAAGTGTCAGAGATTTTGACTAGACTCGTGAGCTTCCAGCCTCCAAGTAACAATGCCCCTAACCTTTTAGCTATTTTAGGCTTCATTCAACAGTCCCTACACTCTGACACAAAGATGTATCAAACTACAGTGACAGTTACTAAACTATCTCTCCTCTAATGGGCTTTCTTTTTTACTGGGCTAAAATATTAAGAAGCCCAAAGCTATCTTCTCCATTTTTACGTGGAGTTTTGATTTTTAAATTTTCTTTTTAAGTTTTCGCCGGATCTGTTGAAAATGACGACGGCGATGACTTGTACGAGACTGACGATCTTTACGGTTGCCGGAATATTCATACAGATCATCGGCCTTTCCATTTTCGTCTTCGGTTTCTTCCCTGTTAAGCCGACTCTTTCCGGCGTCAGGTACTATTCGATTAAATTTGTAGGCTAAGAAAGAAGAATCTCTATTCTATTGATTTGCTTACACTCTTTGTTGTTTTATTTTGAAATTGAAAGTGGTTCAGAGAGCTATCGTGATCCTTTCTGTGATTCTTCTTCGAATTTTAACGAATCCAAGCATCATCATCCTGAGAAACTGAGATTGCTATACCAGGTTTTTGTTCTTTTTGTGAATCCAAACACAAATGTCTAGCTTCATTTGAGTTTGATAGTGATGAATTTTTATTTTTAGGAGTTATCTGGGATCTCTTCTAAGTATGATCGACTGATTTTGATGGTATGATGCACTTGTTAAGCTTAAGATCTTACATTTTGTGAGAGAGAATGTTTTGAGGATGTTAAATCGATGCTAGTTTAGGTTATTGATGGACTTCCGGCGGAGTTTGTTCTTGGGAAGGATGGTCAACCTCCATGGAAGTTATGGAAAGAGTCTATGCCTTATATTCAGTCATTGTTGACTAATGGAGATGCAATTGGTTACCATGCTAAAGCAGCTCCTCCAACTGTTACAATGCCGAGGTTGAAGGTGTGTGTATCTTCGTTGCTAAGTTGATGATCACAGTTTAAGATGAATTTTTTTTGTTTTTGTTTGCTGAGTTATTAGTTTCATTGTTTTCAGGCAATGGTTTCTGGGGCAATTGGTGGTTTCTTGGATGTGGCTTTTAATTTTAACACACAAGCTCTCTTAGATGACAACCTTCTTGGTAGCTATTTTTTTTTCAATGAGAAGTGATTCATGTGTGCAAACATATGCGATTGAAAGCAAAGGCATATGAAACGGTGCTCCAAATTTATCAGGTCAGTTTTTTAGGATTGGTTGGAAAATGGTGATGCTCGGTGATGAGACATGGCTCAAGTTATTCCCAGGGCTATTTATGAGACATGATGGCGTTAGCAGTTTCTTTGTGAGTTTTAGTGTGATTATCGTTTTTTTTTTTAAATGTTGCTTTTCTATATCACAGTCATGAACTAAAGATGCTTTTCGGACAGGTCAAAGATACAGTACAAGTAGACAGAAATGTGTCCCGACACTTGCCAAATGAGCTTAACACTGATGACTGGGACCTCTTGGTTAGTTTCTGTTTTTCTCTTATTCCCCAGGATAGGTTTTTTTTTGTCCCTTAAACGCCAACTGATTGTTCTCAATTTCCTTAAGACTTAAAAACAAATTCCTCTTTGAGTATCACTTGAGATTTTCTGTCTTTATTCTTACTAGATGTACCCCTTATCAGATCCTACATTATCTTGGTTTGGATCATGTTGGGCACACTGGCGGCCGTAACAGGTCTCTTCTAGTTTCATAATCCATTTATGACTAGAAAAGTTACTAGTTGTATAGCTGGATCATTTTTTTTTTCTCTATTCTAGCCCCTTGATGGCTGGAAAACTGAAAGAGATGGATGATATAGTTAGAACAATGCATTTAAAAGCCATGATGGATCATAGCCATGATCAAGGACAGACTCTTCTGGTGAGTACTTTTCGCTTGTGAAGGTCCATTTGACTTTCATATGTCAAGAGTTAATATTATTTGGGTTTCATATACAGATAGTAGTCAGTGATCATGGTATGACTGAGAATGGAAACCATGGAGGATCGTCATATGAAGAAACTGACTCCTTAATGCTCTTTATTGGCTTGAGTAGCAATATTTCTGACTATCCTGCAGCTACCAATAATGTAGCTTTCCAGGTAGGACAGTCACTGCAACTTTTGTGATATCTTTCATCTCTCTTTCTTATCAGTCAAGCATCTGCATCTTTTGAAAGTCTGTTGATGATAATGTGTTAAACACGATATGAAACCAACGGAATTCTTTTGATGTAGGTAGATTTGGCGCCAACTTTAGCTCTTCTATATGGTGTGCCAATCCCGAAGAACAACGTTGGAGTCTTTGTCCCAGGAACACTCAATTCTTTGAGAGGTTAACCACCTTTGACATCTCGCATTTTTCAGTTTGAAATTGTGGAGGACGCATTTGACTGTTTTTTCTTCACTATGTATGATCATTTCAGATTATGAGCAACTACGGGCACTAGAACTGAATTCATGGCAGTTACTCAGACTAATGCAAGCACAGATACCAAATTCCTTGTTTGAAGGCTTCTCCTGCAATTGTTTCGTTGATGGAACTTGCGAGGGTCTTAGTTTGGATATTAGTGACTGCTCTGGGGATAAGGAGAAACAACTTATTTGCTTGTTTAGGAACGCTGCTGTTCTCCATGGCATTTGGAAGTCCAAGAAATTAACAGAGTGCGTGATTTGTATGAGATTTCCACTTACAGCACTCCTCCTGACTTTGAACTTCTTATATATAACGCCAAAGATGGCTTTCATGTTGATAGGTCTTCTAGTGCCATGGAAGATTTCAGCCGAGCTTTAAATGCATATAAAACCTTCTTGAAAACTGCAAGTGAGTGGTTAGCAAGCAAAACCACTGAAGTATGTTTGACATCTTTTCTTAGAATCCTATGACCATATATTGTCAATTGTTACTAGTTTCCAAATCTAGTAAAAAATCTATAGTATTCTTAACAAAACTCTTTTTATGTTTTCAGAAACCTGTTCTCTTACTCGGGCTTGGAGTGAGTGCCATGCTTCTTTCATGCTTTCTCTGTGTCACTCTCTTTCTGTTCTTATTCAAAGAGTTTTACCATGAGCCCAAGGATCGGGTCTACAATTTGAGTTATTGGTTGAAGTTAGAAGAAGTTTTCATTTTTGCTTTGCTTTTGATCCTTGTTATAAGCATGGGATCTAGTTCAATGGTGGAAGAAGAGCATTATATATGGCATTTTATGGTATCGACATTCCATCTTCTGTTACTCTTCAAGACAGCAAAGTCATGCAATTTTTCCAAGGGGGTGAAGATACTTGGAGACTATAAAATCGGTTCTATCTTCTCGCTTCTTATTTCTGGTAGACTACTGAGAGGTTGGCGTCAAGGGGGTGTGAACTGGACTTATCTTCCTGATATTTCAAAGTGGCTAGAGCAAGTTGGCAGTGGTTATATCAAATGGGTTCAGCTAGTCTCAAACTTCCTTGCTATCGGTCTTGGACTATTTACTCTCTTTCGAACAGGATCGAAGAGAAAAAGTGTTGGCATCCTAGCACTTGGTTTCTCAACGTGTGGGTTCCTAGTCTTGCTGCATGCCGGGATATATCAGGATGATATGTTTGAAGTGTCAACCGCCACCGTAACAGTAAAAGTTATTTACTTGCTTCTTTCTACATGTGCGATTGGAGCTGCTTTAGTTTTGCCATGGTCTATGCTAAACAAAGACAAGTCCTTTCTAGCTGAAGCAGGTGATTGCTTGTATTTAATTGGCTCTGCATACATACTATGCTGGTGTCTTCTACAACTACTTCTCCAACAACCAATCAACTCAGGGCCCATACTTTTGCTGTTCATCCAAATCTTAGCAATTTCATGTCTTTCTTCTAATGATTTGCAAGTCAATGAATGGGTTGAGGTTAGTTTTCTTTTTGTTCTTTTTCCTGGATTTTGTAGCGTAAAATGCTCTTCGGTTTATGCTTTATGGTTTGGGGTTTCACTTCTTTTGTAGATTGCTGCACTCTACTACATGGGAATGGCAGGTCACTTTGCTCTTGGAAACAGCAATACTTTAGCAACCATCGATGTTGCTGGTGCTTTTATCGTAAGTCCTGTGCTTCAACTTTTTTTTTTTTCTAATTCGCTTTCCGTATGTACTGTTTCCCCAAACACTGACACATTCACAATTCCTTTCTTTAGGGAATCTCTAGTCATTCTACAATACTTTCTGGGATATTGATGTTCATGATCACCTATGCATCTCCCTTGCTGTTCCTATTATCCCTCGTCATGTACATTGGTGCAAAGCTAAGAAACCACTCGCACTCAACAATATCTATTCACCGAGAAACGAGTCTCGGACAAATATTGAAGCTAAAGCTCGGGTTCCCTTGCCTTGTTCCGCTCTGCATCAATTCTATACTCTTGACCGCATACACTGTAGTCTTGCTACTCATGAGGAATCACCTCTTTGTGTGGAGCGTCTTCTCTCCCAAGTAAGTCTTCACTTCCGTCTTAAAAATCATCATACTTCTTTTTTTCTTTGAGTAATTGGTTGATTCTCATTAGACGGATTACAAATTGTTGTTGATATTTGTGTTTGGTGAACAATGGGAACAGGTACTTATATGTGTGCGCAACCACTCTTTGCACATACATTGGAGTTTGTATCGTCGCTATTACTGTGGCCTACACTTTCTCTGTCACTACCTTCCTTAGAAGCAATAGAACAACAAGAGACAACAACAATTCGTAGTCATGGTCTTTATTTTGTAGTTAGAAAGATACTGTAGAAGACCACTGAATCCAGTTATTTGATTTCACACGATTCTGATTAACACTATGTTTTGAACCCGACTTATAACTACTTTTTTAATGTTAAGTTGATTGAAAGCAAAATTTTATAATGTTTTAAATTACTTTTAAGTTTGAATCGCTGGTTCTTTTTATAAACAGATTGTGATCATCTCAAATATTTATAAGATTATCATGAAACGATATCAGATTAAAAAATAAAAATACAATTGTAAAGAATCTTTTTACTACATATTACAGAATTACACAAACGTAAAAACTAAGATTTGCCACAAACGAAGATAGCTTTGAAGATTTGTTGATCTTCTCAACGGCAAAATATTGGAATCGGCACGTGTCTTGGCGACGGAGCAGCACCGAGTGTGACGGCACAGTCTTGATCGTGCTCAGAGATTGAACCGGCTTCTCTTGAACTTCCGGTTAAGATTGCGATGGTTTTGAAGGTTTAAAAGGAAACTTTTGTGGGTAACAAAAACGCTTATGAACCTTTTAATGAACAAGTAAAACGGAGTTACGACAGTGAAAGTGAAAACCAATTCCGTATTTTGTAAGAAACGGAACGCAAGAACATCTCTGACGAGGTAATGGTGTGTTAATATAATCGACATTTACAAGAAGAGATTTGATTATCGATCGGAGAATTGTAGACTCTTTTACGAGTTCCTGAGAGCTTAATTGAGTGATTGTGTAAAATTAGTGAGAGAGTTACATGTTATTTATAATGTTTGAGTTCTTGACTTAAGGAAAATTTACATTTTTTAAAATTACAAACAAGGAAACATGTGTATATGTGTTTGTGATATGTTTTCCTTTTTTTTAAAAGGCTGCGTCAGTCTAACTTAATGTTTTTTCCTTAATCTATTTTACCTGAATTATGTTTTAACGTCTCTACCAAATAGGAAAGGTCAAAGGTTTGATATCTTATAAATTCAAGGAGAATTTGGAAAAAAAGGACATTTTTTAAAGAAATTGTCCATCTAATCTTTTTTTTCTTAAGTTTGTTAGAGTAATCTTTATTTAAAAATTTTAGACCATTATACCCTTTTTACAACAAAATCAAATATATTATAAACCTCTAACTTAAGAAGAGGGTTTCATTTTAATTAGAAATTTAAGTTAATTTACATTTTATTAAATTAATAAAACCTAAATAAATTAATCAAATCAATTAAAAAAAAACCCTAACTGCTAAAAAAATAATAATTCGGGATTTCATCTTCTTCCTCTCACCCCCAATCGAGACTTCTTCACCTCCGGCGAACTCCTCCGGCGAATCTCCTTTCTGGGTTTTGTTAGAGTCTCAGTTCCCTTTAGATTTGCATATAATACTGTTTTTGTTCTTGTTGTTGTTGTGAGGGATCTAATTTTCATGGCTGTGTATTTTTGCATTTATTAAATCCAATCTTAAGTGATTTGATGAAATATCTTGACATGTGACTTTGCTTATCAGATTTAGTGCAAATGACGGAAAGAAGAAGATTAAAGCAATGTTGCCTGCGACTTCGACAACTGATATCATCTCTGGAAAAATCCAGAATTTGGGTCTAATTCATCTCCTTGATTATACCGTCAACGATATTCCTGGTAAATCTGAAGAAAAGTAATAATAATCTCTTATGCTTCTTTAATAATCAAAGATTGTTAAGTAGACCAAAACTAATATTTCTCTTCTCTATCTGCCCCTAAAGGTATTTGCTTGTAACAAAATGTGAGGCTGTTGCTTCTGCACTTGACTCAGAGATTAAGACCGAGGTTAAAGCTTCCACAGGCAGAATTTTTTTTTAAGTGACAATACTTAATGGGCGCTGATGTGAATCTATCTTGCTAGGTGTTTCATTGTCTACTATCAACAGAAGCAATGTGGTGATAAATCCTGATTCTCCAGAGGCTACAAAATTGAAATTTTGGTTTGATTCTGAAGGTAAAGAGACATCTATGTCTGTTATTGGCTCTGCGATGAATTCTTCTGCCAACAATGGATCAAGATCCATGTACTCTGACAGAGTTTTTCTTTCTCACATCACAAGCAACCCCTCTTTAGGCGAGGAGAAGGTACTTTAATCACTTTTAACATATTAAGATCTGTGAGAAAGAAAAATTGGTTTATGTCTCTTGTATATGTATTGCAGCATGTATTCTTCAGTACTAGAGCTTACATAAGCTTCATCAAGCCAGACCAGACAAGAGACAGAGGATTTCTGTAAGAGGTGTTTCTCCAATTGATTATTCTGCTGAAACAAAATTATTGCTCCAAGACATTTCCAAGAACAAGACATCTCAGTAATTTTAACCTTAACATGGCTTTTGTTGAACTAAAAAGTCCCAAACTTTGTATTTTTTTTCCGCAGTTGATTGAATTAGCCCATGTCGTTAAAGAGTTGACTTAAGTATTTTGTAAGTGTTCCAACAATCAATTCAGAGAGCCATTGGTAGAAAGAAGCAAATCATTATTAAACTGAAGAAAATGGAGAGTTCCAAGGTTTCTACAAAACTTCCTAAGAAAACATAAACTAGCTTAAGAAGGCAAAGAAAAAGACCAGATTCAAATAATCACTGTTGCTGAGACAAAGAAGACCTCAATTCGTGGTAATTGTGAAGACTTCCGGTGAAATCAGTGAACAAACCATCAACACCGATCTTATTGAGCCAATAATCATACTCTAAATACGCGTCTTGATAAAATCCGAAATGCAGAAACTGGTTCTCGTTACGGTATGTGTATGGATGGACCTAGTAACAACATTATTCAAAGTGAAGTTTTAATGAAACAAGTCAATGATTAATGAGACACAAGTTTGAGTTTCTAGACACAAACCTGAAGATTACGTGAATGCGCTCTTGCAACTAAATCTGTTGGTGTCATGAGACGGTTACTGTTCACAGGAACAATTGTGTCTTTCCATGGACCAATCCCAATCGCATACTGTTTAATGTAATCTCAATATGCGTCTGATGTAATCTCCGCGTATGTCTGCATTCACATTCCTTTATCTTTATACATAAGCAATTTTTATTGATTTGAAAACATAATTAGAAAGGAAAAAAAGTAAACGTAAAAGACCTTATTGGTGTCTTCGGTTAGAATAGTGACATCGTCTATCAAGAACACTTTTGGTGAGTCTGTTTTGTTAGAAATGTGCACTAGCGAAGTTGCTGCAAATGATTGAATAAATATTGGCTTTTTTAACCAATCTTCTTACATATATGCGCCTTTGTATCCATATTTCTCCAAAGTTTCTAACAGGAGGAAACTCAACACTAAAATCTTTGGGTAAATAACTGAATTCCGCATCAACCATACTATCTTCTATTTCATATTCTTCTAAAACCATCATTCTCAACTCTGCAAGTGATGTAGTTGATTGCAAACTAAGTAATCTCCCACATTTTTCCTCATCAACAATCAATTTTCACTCTTTTCTCTCAAACAATCTCCATACACTACACATCACATAGATTTACAGCATAATGATAACAAAAATTTGTGAAATGAAGAAAAATAAAATAACCTAAATCTTAGAGGAAGAAGATGACTGAAAGGAAGAGGAAGAAGCGGTCAATTTTTTTCTAATTAAACTCTAATTTAATTAGGGTAAATTTTCAAATATATCAAAAAGTAGGGTTAGATCTTTTTTTAAACTCTAATATCGATTATATATGTATATAGGTCGAAATTTTTTGTGAAAATTTTCTAAAAATATACTTTCCTTACTTTTAGATTCTATTTCCATATTTAGCTAATTTTTTTAAAAATTAGATTATGTATTCTAATCTTACTAGAATACAAATTCTAAATATTTTAGAACATGAACAACTTGTAGAATACGTGTTCTAAATTTCAGATTACATGTTCTAAATTTTTTAGACCATGAACAAACCGTAGAATACGTAATCTAAAATTTTAGAATACGTAATCTAAAAATTCATTCTAATTTTTTAGAACATGAACAACTCATAGAATACGTAATCTAAATTTCGTAGAGCATGAACAACTCATAAAATACGTAATCTAAATTTAGAATACGTATTCTACAGTTTTTAGAACAACTTTCATCTAGCTAAAAACCAACTTAAAACTATCTAAAATCAAAAAGTTTTTTCTTCAAATATTCTTAAAAATTGTGTATGTACATGCTAATCTGTTTTTTTCTTCAAAAAATGTATTAATCTAGTAGTAGGAGTAGTTTTGGAAAAATTAACAATTTTCAAAAAAAGTTTATATGGACAAAAATCTTCATGGAGCTCCTTTATTTCCAATTTTCCCTAAATTCAACACTAAAAAAGCAAAAATAACAACAAACTTGGAAAACATATTTTTTTTATCTACAAACAACAACACTACCTTAATATGTTAGGAGACCAACTGATATCAAAAGTCGAAATTCGACCAAAATTAAACGGTCGAGATGACTTACCAAAAATATAGAAATCACAAAAATCTGGTTACAAAATACATTCTCTTGTATATCCCAAAAATTATGATTAAAAATCAAGAAAATTTAGAAGATTTTTGATAATTCCAGTTAATCATTTCACCCGTTCGATTTTGCTCCATCTCCAGATCTTAATCGCAATCGGTCTCCTAACAAAATACATTTATTTAATCTTATTTGTGCGCTGTGTAGGCTCGATCGATCTTATCATCTTAGTTGAAATAAATTTTTTAAGAAACTAACTATAAATCAATAAAAAAAAAAACATTTGTGGAAGCACTCTTAACCAATTGGTTAAAGGCTTCTACACCAGGTCTGGGGTTTGAGTCCCAGAGAATATAGCTTCTTGCATATTAATAGATGCAAAGTTTATTGGAGGTTCCTTCATCATAGATCCGAATGTTGCGGAGAGAATTTGTCAATCATGGAATATTGTACATGCAAAATTGTCTCCCAGGGAAAGTTTGCATTGTGGAATCATTGTTCGAGGAAACAGTTCATTGTTTAACGCTTTTCTTGTAAAAGCCTAACTATGGAAAATGAAAAATTACGAATACACTAGTTATTATTTTTGACACTTGGCAACAAGTTATCAGTTTTAAAAGATATATTTTAGGAAACTAGCTAGTTCAACCACAAGTGTTATCCGTATAGGTTTTGAGATGAGACCAACCACATGCAGAGAGTAGTGAATTCAGACCTGTAGCTGTGTTGAGGTATTAGAAACTTTCATATTTAAAAGTGTGATTGTCTAATCAGATTTAATTTTAACTCTAAAGTTCTCGTAAGTTATGATCTCAAAGACTCAAATTAAAGGCACTAGATAAAAGCCAAAAAAGAAAATTCTTCATTATCTAATTGTGGATGTATTACAATTAGCAACTACTGAGTACACAAGTCTTACACTAAACGAAGAACAAAGATAATAATTGCTTAACAAGCAAACAAAAAACACTTTAAAACATTCTCGTCTTCTTCTCATTCTCTCTAACGCAAAAAAAAACTGGAATTGGCACGTGTCTCGGTGACGGAGCAGCACCTATTGTGACCGAACCATAAAAAAACACTCCTTCTTGGTTTTTGAATCGGCTTTTCATTAACTGGATCCGGTTTAGATTGCGACTTCATAGTATCAGACGGTTTTGAAGGTTTAGAAGAAACTTTTTGTGGGTAACAAAAACGTTTGAAGCCGTAGAGAGAAAGAGGAACATGTAGAACGGAGTTACGAGAAAAGTAATGGAAACCAATTCCGTGTTTTGTAAGAAACAGAACGGCATAAACGTCTCTGACTAAGTAACAATGTGTTAACATAATCGATATCTTCAACAAGAGATTTGATTATCGATTGGAGAATTTGTAGATTCTTCGATGTGTATTAGAATGATTGTGAGAAAATGATGAGAGCGTTAAAGGTTATTTATAGATTTATAATGCGTCTGTGACACAAATAAAAAGAAACATATGTATGTGTTCTTGTTGAGTAATTTCCTTTTTTTTTTTCCTTTTTCAAAGTTAAGTGATTTAGCTCTAATTTGCAATTAGATTACATATAGTTTTCTTTTCCCTATTACGAGATTGTTAAATTTGATATTTCAGATATTCTGTCACAACCCTTTGAAACTTTACCTTCTGCATGCCAGTATCGTTTTTTTTATATCGAGACTGTCTTACGAATATAATTACTAAAATCTCATATATATATTTATTGGTTGATCAAAAAAATTAGTAGTTGAAAAGCAAATATTTTTCAATTCTTCCATCTAATTAAACTGTGTTTTTTTTTTTGTCTTACCCAATCTCTTCAGATAATGAATTGAAAAATTTCGTGGCTTGAATTTTTTAAAATTGAACCGAAAACGATTTGTTTTCGGGATACTCATCACCAAAGTCTAAACCAAAGTCATCTGACTGATAATTTTGGAACTTTCATATCGATTATAATAAAAAAAAATTTGACAGATATTTGTTTACTATCCTCAATTTTTTTCAAGTTGTTCTTTTGTTCGTGAGTTTTTTTTTGTTTTATACCATATTAAAATTTTCATAATATTATAATTTTAAATATAAATTCACTAAACTGGTTACCTAAACTAAAGTGCTCTCGTGTCATGGTTACTTCTAGAGATCTTGTGACCCGTCTTTCTTGTGGAACAAGCAACTGTTAATAAGTTGCAACCACACTAAAACTCTTCAAACTTTCCCCCACCTACTTCTCATCAAACCTCAAACCTCAATTGTTCTATAAATACACCAAACTCCTTCATAGTATCTCCATCATCAGTCATCACTCACAAACAAACCCAAAATCACAAACCTATCTCTAGTAACAACTCAAGCCCTATATCCCCAAAATGGCTCACTGGTTATCACCTTCATCCCTTGTAATTGCACTGACATTAACAAGCTTTTTCTCTGGTCTCTCAGCTAGTCGCCACCTTCTCCAGTCAACACCAGCGATTCAACCACCGGCTACAACAACGTTCCCACCTCTTCCCACAGCCACAATGCCACCATTGCCTCCTGCTGCTTCTCTTCCTCAGCCCACGGCGTTTCCACCATTACCTAGCTCACAGATACCTTCTTTGCCTAACCCAACACAACCCATTAATATCCCCAACTTCCCACAAATCAACATTCCTAATTTTCCATTTTCTATCCCAAACAACTTCCCATTCAATCTTCCCACCAACATTCCAACCATCCCATTCTTCACTCCACCACCTTCCAAATGAGAAGCTAAGCTCTTTAGCTACTTCCCCAAGTACAACACATTACTATCTTTCTCTTATATACTTTGTGTGCACATGTTTGTAATGTTTCATATTCTTTTGCTTTTTGTTTGATATAATATCCTTGTTGTTGTTAATTTCTGCCATGATTCAGTTGCTTTTGTGTCATTTGTCATGTATACATCTTTGATTTTAATGAGTACTTGCTTAGTTTGCTTTCTTCTTCTTTGAGATTGTTTTGCTTGACTTATGTTAATGTAAACAACTCATATTCAGAAACAAATCTTAATCAACGATGGATATGATCAGAAGGAAATCTTATCATCTTTCCCATTATCCTTATAATCCTCCTTGATGTCTTCAGCTAGACACAATCTTCTACTAACATTTTAGAAGTACATTTTTGAAATAACCAAAATTGAGCTTTTATTTACAGCAATTGCCATTCAATGTTGAACTTTATAAAATAAATTATGAATTAATAAGAATAAATGTCACAAAAAAATCAATTTCAATTTCAATTTTAAATCTATGCAATCGTTGACTAATCTTTGACCAAATAAAAAAAATCGATTTGAACAAAACCAAAGAGGATCCGCTTCCCAACCCGTATTAGTATTCGGGTTGAATAGATCAGATGGGTTGATTATTAATTATTGATTTATTGTTTCTTAAAACTAATATTTTAATTTTCTTAAAATATTAATTTAAACAGATATATTGGAAAAAAATAAAAAAGCAACATAAATTCAATGTCATTAATTTTAATGATACAAATTATTTAAACAATAAATTTGATACCATACGGTGGTTTTGGAGCTCCTCGGATCGAACATCCAGTCGGCGGTGAGCGGCGAGAACTTCTTCTTTAGTGTCTTGCCATGGATCCTCTTTGTGGCATGTCATAATGTGCTGGACCTGCTATATTTTCTTTTAGAAGGCGGTAACCTTATTGAGCTTTTTGTTTTCTTTACGTTGGGCTTTGACCCTTGTTTCAGCTTTTATAATTTTCGAGTTCTTTTAATAAATTAAATGAGATGAAAAAAACAATGGAAAGAAGAAAAAAAAACTTTGATACCATAAGAATCAATTAAGATATTGATTTCTTTTTTTTTTTAATTCGAAACAAGTAAACCTAACTTTTCAAATTAACTTGATCTCTCCCTATAAATATATAAGATTCAACTCAAGAAAAAATCAGCCACCTTCTTTATAAATCGATTTCTCATAGAAACATACATAATTTTCTTTGCTTTTCCTTTAACGCAATGATGCTTAGAAAACTTTGTTTTGGCTTTGTTTATGTGATTTTTGCTTTGTGTTTTGGGTTTTCTGAATCGAGGTTTTCTTTTTGTGCAGTACGAAGTCATAAAGAAAGCGATAGAGAAGCTTGGATTGCGTCTCAAGAAACGCATCTCTAATTATGGTGAAGGCAACGAGTGTCGTCTCACCGGAAAATACGAGACCGCTGATACCAACACTTTCTTATGGGTAAGAAGGATCTTACTAAAGCCATAAGGCTTTCAAAAACAATGACTTGAGTTTTATTACATTTTTTTTATAACTTTATGGGTTTTTCACGTTTTTATTGATTAGTATGATCCTTCTCTTGAAGGAACGTAACAAGATATATATATTGTCTTTGTGGAGATAATATAATGTCTTAGCTTTATGCAATTAGTACATTCAATAGTGAAGGGGATTGATTGGAGAAATCGATTTCATGCATTATTTTCAGATTGACAACCAATCATCTGAAATAGAGAGGCTTTTTGAGGAAAACTCAACCATCTCAGCCTCAGCTTCCTATCAAGAGTCAATCAACATATCAAATCAGTAGGAGAATCAAGTAAGCTTCTCACGGTTACTTTTGAGTGAGAAACATTATTTTGGATTTAATGTTGATTTGTAGCAAACCATATAAGTGAAAGAATGTCTCAAGCAAAATGTAGAACTCCGTGAAGTTCTGGCAAAGTTAAGAACAGAGCAAGCTGGTGCTCTTTCATGAATGTCTTCAGAAGTTCAGGCAAATGGGTCTCCTTACACTGTGACCTCCATTATTGATGAATCCACCATTTTGTTTTACAGCTTTTTATATTCATTCTTTTGTTTTTCTTATTGATTTTGATTTTAACTATTTTCTTTGTTTTATACTACGTGGGAATTAACCAACAACGTACACTCTCTCGTTGCGAGGAAAACAACGTACACTAGCATTCCAGCCATCTCCAAACCTAAGGCCAAGACCAAGACAAAGGTGGATTTTCAACATCCATCAAATCCTCAAACCGATAGTTCGACGCATTAGGGGGCTCTCTACTCAATTTTTCCCTAATATTTGTTTCTCATGGAGACCAAAAACAAAGATGATGTTATACTCCATGCTTTTAAAGATTCTAGCTTCACTAAGCACCACTTGGTCTCTCCGGAAGGGACTAGTGCGGGCCTAGCCCTTTGTTGGAATGAAGATGTGGATTTAACGGTTTTATCGTCCTCCCCTAATTACACTGATGCGCTTATCACTTAAAAAAAAAATACATCCTTTATCACTTTCATCTCTGGATGCCCACAAGTGGATAATAGAGTTGCCTTTTGGGAGCATCTTTCCGCCTTAGGCTCCAATAGAGATGAGTCTTGGCTTCTTACTAGTGACTTTAATGATATCATGAATAACTCGAAGAAGAGCGAAGGACCTACGCATAGTGAAGGCTCATTCATCCCGTTTAGAAGCTTTGTCTCCCAAAATGGGTTGTGGGATATACACCATTCAGGAGATAGTTTCTCATGGAGAGGCGCAAAGCATTCACATTTTATTCGGTCTCGACTAGACCGAGCCATGGCTAATTGCAAATGGACGGAAACTTTCCCATCGGGAAGAAGCCGCTACTTACGGTCTACTTACGGTTTGAGAGTTTGGATCATAGACCCCTTCTCACCTACGTTGACCCCACCAAAAGAAAGCCCAAGAAGATGTTTCGATTTGATCGACGACTTCGTGATAATGAAGAGATAAGACCAATCATCGAAGAAACGTGGAATCAAGAACCAAGTTTATCTTTACTCACCAAGTTAAGCCACTGCCGCCGGAGCATTATTGAATGGACTAAAATTCATAATGTGAAGAAAACTCGCATCCTTAAAGAGATGCAAGAACTCTTGGATCAAGCCCTCTCCACCACAAGTCCTAACCAAACGCTTATTGGCACTCTAACAGCTACCTTGGACAAAGAATATGAAGAAGAGGAGAAGTTTTGGAGTCAAAGAAGCCGTATACTGTGGCTTAAAGTCGGGGAGAAAAATTCAAGCTTCTTCCATGCCTCCACAAAGAATCGGAAAGCCATGAACAACCTTACGGTCATTGAAGATGAACTTGGCAACACCGCAGTAGAAGACTCTCAAATTACGGCCACAATAAGCGTGTATTACCAAACTCTCTTTACCTTGAGCGCTAGTGAGGATCTAAGGGTTGTTGATGAGGCCATCCATCCAAAGATTAGCAATGAGATAAACAAAGGGCTCATCGCCATTACAAGTAATGAAAAATCAAGGAAGTCGTCTTCTCAATTCATGCGGATAAATCCCCAGGACCGGACGGGTTCTCGGCCAGCTTCTACCACTCTTTTTGGGACATTATCCACCTTGATGTTCACCGGGATATGCAGAGTTTTTTTTTAGACATCTTCTCTTCATAGGAGGCAAAATGAGACTCACATAAGGCTCATTCCCAACGGAAATAACCCACGAAGAGTTTCGGATTCCCGTCCCATAGCGCTTTTCATTACACGCTACAAGATTATTGCTAAAATTCTCACTAGAAGACTTCAACCCTTTCTTGATACCCTGATATCCAAGCACGAATCTGCTTTCATCCCTAACCGAACCATAGCGAATAATGTACTCATTACCCATGAAGTTCTCCAATTTCTCTGAATATCACAGGCCAAGGTGTGGTGTAGCATGGCAATCAAAACGGACATGAGCAAGGCGTACGATCGGATAGAGTGGAACTTCCTTAGGGCTGTACTTGAGCGTTACAGGTTCCACGACACATAGATCAATTGGACAATGGAATGAGTCGCCACTGTTTCCTATTGCTTCCTTATTAATGGCTCTCCCAATGGTTAAGTCGTGTCTTCCCGTGGCCTACGTCAAGGAGACCATCTCTCCCCATACTTGTTCACTCTTTGCACAAAGGTGCTTTTCGGGCTTTGCACCTGAGCCCAAGAAAGAGGCACCTTACCGGGAGTGAAGGTGGCCCGGCAATGCCCCAAGGTTAAGTCGTGCCTTCCCGTGGCCTACGTCAAGGAGACCATCTCTCCCCATACTTGTTCACTCTTTGCACAAAGGTGCTTTTTGGGCTTTGCATCTGAGCCCAAGAAAGAGGCACCTTACCGGGAGTGAAGGTGGCCCGGCAATGCCCCACGGTGAATCACTTACTCTTTGCCGACGACACCATGTTTTTTAGTCGAACCGACCCTAATAGTTGTGTGGCCTTAAAGACTATCTTAAAGCAGTATAAGCAAGCTTCGGGTCAAAGTATCAACACCGCAAAGTCCTCCATCACCTTTTCCGCAAAGACAAATTCGACGGTGTGGGAAAATATTTAGACTACCCCAAGAATTTTGGATGAAAGAACAAAAATATCTTCACCGGGATAGTTGACAAGATTAGGCAAAGAACAGTTTCTTAGGCTAATCACTTCCTAACTGGTGTGGGGAAGCAAATCTTCCTCAAAGCCGTGTTATCCGCTATGTCCGCTTACACCATGTCGTGCTTTAAACTCCCAAACTCACTCAACAAGCGGATCCAATCCGCCGTCACTCGATTTTGGTGGGATGTCAATCCGGATGAAAGGAAGATTAGTTGGGTCTCGTGGAGTAAACTAACACTACCCAAGAATTGCGGGGGTCTTGGGTTTCGAGATATCGAAGTCTTTAATGACTTCCACCTAGCAAAAATAGGATGGCGCCTCATCCAATATCTGAACTCCCTCCTTGCACAAATTGTCATAACTTTACCTTTTTGAACGCTAAGGCACCGGCTAATACCTCCCATGGATGGCGGAGTATTCTTGCCGGCCGAGACGTCCTTAATCAAGGGGTAGGGTTGATAGTAGGAGATGGCTCCCAAGTCAATGTTTGAATATCACAGGCCAAGGTGTGGTGTAGCATGGCAATCAAAACGGACATGAGCAAGGCGTACGATCGGATTGAGTGGAACTTCCTTAGGGCTGTAATTGAGCGTTACGGGTTCCACGACACATAGATCAATTGGACAATGAAATGCGTCGCCACTGTTTCTTATGGCTTCCTTATTAATGGCTCTCCCCAAGGTTAAGTCGTGCCTTCCCGTGGCATACGTCAAGAAGACCATTTCTCCCCATACTTGTTCACTCTTTGCACAAAGGTGCTTTTCGGGTTTTGCACCCGAGCCCAAGAAAGAGGCACCTTACCGGGAGTGAAGGTGGCCCGGCAATGCCCCACGGTGAATCACTTACTCTATGCCGACGACACCATGTTTTTTAGTCGAACCGACCCTAATAGTTGTGCGGCCTTAAAGAATATCTTAAAGCAGTATGAGCAAGCTTTGGGTTAAAGTATCAACACCGCAAAGTTCTCCATCACCTTTTCCGCAAAGACAAATTCGACGGTGTGGGAAAATATTTAGGCCACCCCAAGAATTTTGGATGAAGGAACAAAGATATCTTCACCGGGATAGTTGACAAGATTAGGCAAAGAACGGTTTCTTAGGCTAATCACTTCCTAACTGGTGTGGGGAAGCAAATCTTCCTCAAAGCAGTGTTATCCGCTATGCCCGCTTACACCATGTCGTGCTTTAAACTCCCAAACTCACTCAACAAGCGGATCCAATCCGCCCTCACTCGATTTTGGTGGGATGCCAATCCGGATGAAAGGAAGATTAGTTGGGTCTCGTGAATTGCGGGGGTCTTGGATTTCGAGATATCCGAACTCCCTCCTTGCACAAATTATCATAACTTTACCTTTTTGAACGCTAAGACACCGGCTAATGCCTCCCATGGATGGCGGAGTATTCTTGCCGGCCGAAACGTCCTTAATCAAGGGATAGGGTTGATAGTAGGAGATGGCTCCCAAGTCAATGTTTGGGATTGGTGTTTCATATATTATATTTTAATCATGTTATTGAAGACGAATCATGATTTCTAAATACTGTAAAGATATAGAAGTGTACCTTGACGGTTTCACGCAGAGTCAAGCTTGCTTGCAGATTCAAACCAACGACCAAAAGAGAAAACCCTAAACAAAAATTAAAATACTATCGATTAGGACACATCAACAACCAAATGCCTTACAAGATTACGCTCGGCCTGTTGAAAAATTATACTCTGGTTCTTATCACATGTTCGTATGTATCAAATGTTCTCAGACCAATCTTTTTCAAAGAAGAGATTAATTATACTCTGGTTCTTATCACAAACACACAAAGGAAACAAGACTTGCCTTGTCCAACTGATGGTTACATTGGGAGAAGTATAATGGTTTACCTTCACAATCTATGTTTCCTTTTTCTTTGTCCATACAGAACTCATGGCTTGGTACAGCTTTAGACTTAATGTTCTGTATGTAAGAAGTTGGAACATCTGTACAGAATAACTTAGTCAAGTTTCTTCGTGAATATTCAGCCACATGACCAGCTTCACGCCTGGTTAGAAAACAAGGGAAAGAAGGAAAAGTCAGCATACTATAGTAACCAAAAAGCTTTAAAAATTCTGTATCAAAACCCAAATAAGATATTTAAGTGCATGAAAAAAATGGGAAAGTTGAGAAGGACTTACATCAACCAGTTTCATTCCATCAGATTCATTCAACCTTTTATTTGCAGCAACAAGCAAAGTCTTGATATCTTTACCGGATTGGCTTCAACAACATCTAATCCCTAAGAGAAATGGTTCATACAAGATAGTTATTGATGTTCAACTTTGTTATCAATGCTCAAATATTGCAGACAGAGTGGAAACACACCTGAATTGTGTTTGGACCGTACCAACTTTTTCATCATCATCGGAGAAATGATCTTCATGCTTCCAGTCAACTACTAAAACAATGCAACAACAAAGATCAATTAACACAAACATGAATATCTTCTTTAGGACTACAAGGAAACAAACTCTTAACAAATTTCTGGTGAAAATTTATAAGAGAAAACAAATTCTCTACACAGCCATTACTCAACTTTTCTCAATTGGATCTTCTTCATCATCAACTATACATCATGATTTCTAAATACAATAAAAAATATCAACTAACTAAATAAAGAAGTAATCTCACAGACGAAGAATTATCATCTATGTTTGTCATCTTCGATTTCATCATCATAGATTAGAAAAACATAAACCAAACAACGAAAACAGTAAAGATAGAGAAGTACCTTGATGGTTTCACGCAGATTCAAAGCTTCCAAGCAGATTCAAACCAAAGACGAAAATAGAAACCCTAAACAGAAATTGAAATACGAACGATTAGGAAACTTGTAAAACCTAAAATCAGAATCGCGAAAGAGGAGGAAAAGAAACCAAATCAATTACCAAGACGAAGAAGAATCTCAAACGAATGATATCAGTTTCTCTCTGAATCAAGCATCAAAAAGAAACAACAATAAACCCTAGATCAGTACGACATAAGAACCGACTAAACGAAACTTAGAAATTCTACAACAAATTCGCGAGTTAAGGAAATCGAAAAACTTATTAATCTAAGCATATTTGTAACGGATCTTCACAAATTGAAGATTTGATCGAACGAATTCATTCAAACACTCAGGAAGAGAGAA